>BJCM01146404.1:0-10740 GCA_018326385.1 Flaveria bidentis
CGCCGCGCCCTCCCCTCCGCCTGCTATTGGGCCATTCTTGGAGCCGGTTTTCGACTTTAACCGGAGCCAACTCTTTCGCCTTTTGGGCCATTCTTGGAGCCGGTTTGTTCTCGGGTATCATCTTGAGCACAATTTGATCCTAAATAATTTCTTTTTATTTGGGATAATTGGCCACATCAACCCAAACCTACGGGAATAATCATTGATTTGATCTAAATTTTGAGTTGGTTGTGACATTGTTTTGAGTTGGTTGTGAAATTGTTTTGAAGTTTGAATTTGAGTTGGTTGTGAAATTATTTTAGCAGTTTACAGATATTAAAAAACAATCTTTTTCTTGCAGACTGTAGTCATTTGGTCCACCTCTTCTGTTGCAGATGTCTGCAGATGTGATTCACAAATTGCAGACATTTTCCTGCGTAAAAACAAACAACACCTTCGTAAAACCACACTAGAGACCAAGATAGTCGATAAATTATGACCAAAACACTCTCAATTTATTAATATACAAGTTGTCTAGTTGATTTCGTTGAACCTGCAATCATGGCTATCATATATTTTGAACAAATGCATTACTCTTTCTGAAATATATATATGTTATCACCCATTTAAAAAAAACCTATTAGTATGATCGTGATGAATTTTAGTATGAAAATAGAGGTTTACAGTTGCACTGCACTTTTGAAATAAGCAATTCATGAAATAAGCAGATTCATGGATTCGTCCATCTAGCATTTTTAATACAATATGTGTCTATATACACATACATACATATTAGGTTAGTACTCGTGTATTACACGGGTTGAATAAATAAAATATTAAATAATTAGTAATGAAAATGTAATAATTATAAAACGATATGATTGAAATTGCATATGAGTAATAATATAAGTAATAAAACAATGATATCATTATTTTAAACTTTTATTTTTAAACACTAATTGCATTTTATTTTTAATAAACATTTTTTGCAAAACAAACCGTTTTAAAAAAATATCAATATTACAAATTTTCTTATTATAACTTTTAATTTTAGTTATTTTGTTTTATGAAAAAATCATTTAAAAACCATTTTAAAATACTTCATATTTTTAAACATGTTTGTGGTTTTAAAAAATTCTTATTTTCAAAATTTTAATTATTTAGAAGTTACATTTATAAAATACTTCATATTTTTTAACATGTTTCTTGTTTTAAAAAAATTTCTTATTTTTAAATTTTTTTTGTTTAGAAGTTACATTTATAAAAACATCTATTTCTTAATTTATTGAAATAAATTTGTAATCTCAAAAGAAATTAAATAATATTATTAATATTTAAGGTAATTATTTAATAAAATAAAAAAACTAAAAAATTAAAATTAGATGATTTAAAATTATGCTAAAAAACATCTTAAAACTTTTTTTTATTAAATAATAATGTATTTATTTTTAACGCGGTATGTAATAAAAATATTTATGACAGAAAACATACTTAAAATTAAAGAAAGCGATACCATCCAAACGTAATCGCCGACAATTTGTCTTCCTCTCTAACGTCCCAATTACACTTTGAATTCACTTTCTTCTCACCTCTGCAAATCTCATTATCTGCAACTCAACTGCTGTTTTCTTCATCAACATCTTCATAAATCAACCACCTAATTCATACATCCAGCACAAGAATGACTATTCGGATCTAATAGGCTTCAACAGAACACTTAGGGTTCTTCTTTTTTTCGAAAGAGGGAAGATGAAGATGAAGATGTGGTTGAGAAAGCCGGTGCTTGTGTTGCTTTTCCTGACGGTTCTTGCTCCCATTGTTCTTTACACGGATAAACTCTCCACTTTCTGTAACTCCCATTTCAATCTCTGTTGATCTTCTTATATTATTCTTTACAAATATTTCATCTATCAAATCGATTACGGCTAATGGGTTTCTTTTACTTCTTCTTCTTCTTCTTGCAGCTGCATATGAATTCGTTCAGGAGCCTTCAACACTTGTAACGATTTTCTTTAAACCCCTATCGAATTAGTTGTTTCTGATTCTTAAATTCCTTTTGATTCATCCACTTTTTTTTTTGGTTCAGACTTTGAATCGAGATGTCAGACCCTTGAATTTGCTTCCTCAGGTGGGTAACGTCTGTAATTTAGTTTCTATGTTGGAAAAGTGGTCATTTGTTCATCCTTTGAATTCATAATGTTTACAGGAGTTATCTGTAGCACAGGAAGAACCAGCTGCTGATGTCTATGTTGAAAAATTGAATACATCTGCTCATCTTCCTGATGGTGAAAGATCCAGGAAAACTAGACAGCTTAATGAAGGTTCTTTCCCTGAATCCCTAAATTTATATCAATGTTTCTGTTATATGATTGGTTTAATTTGCAATTTTGATCTTGAAATTTGATCAGAATCAAAGGAAATCGGCGGAAATGTTTTGTCTGAAGAACAAGAAGAGAACCCCATCAGGCAAGTAACTCAAAGTGACAACAGAGTGGAATCAGGTGAAAACAAGGAGCATGTGAAGGTGAAGGGGGCTGAGCATTCAATGCTAGCTACTGAAGCTGTAAGTTATTTAGTAATTTCTATCCGGACTGAATGTGCTGTTACTTTCATTATTCTCGTGAGCTGTCAATCATTGAATTAGTTGTATGTTGTATCATAAATAAGCCAAAATGTGGTATATTTTGTTTAAGACTTTGCAAATATTGACATGAATCTGTTTTATTCCAGAGTGAATATTATTTTTATTTTTATTATATTATATATACATATAAATTTGAAGAAAACGAGAAACACTTTTTAGCCGTCTGATTTGCTTGATGATGATTTCTTTACGTGGTTATGTTTTCATAAATAAGGCAAAAACACTTAAGGTCAGAATTTGATTCTCCAGTGAACAATTTATGTATACATATAGTTGACTGAACAAACTACAACTTATTAACACTAGATATATATTCACCAATAAATACATATATGGTATTCACCGTGTTTATATGTATTCACTGCTGAATAGACCATATCCAGTAATCACAACGTGTTACTATGTTAATCGTTAAATGGTCATCACATTTGTATATTGTATTAGCTGGTGAAATCATGAGTGTTTACTTGTATTTAAAGTGGAATACAATATCTTTTCGTGTTAATTAAAAAAATGCCACCGTCCAGAAAATCATCATCAAGCAGATCCAATGGCAAAAATAATTATCTGTTTTTAAAATGGTTCCCAAAATATTAGCGGGTTCTTAATTGTGTTGGTTTCTAGCAATGTCTTTTATAAAGGTCTACTTTCTTTTGATCCATGACCTCACATGGTTGTATGCATGATAAAACTCGTTAATGTGATGAGACTTGATTCATAGTATTGTCTAATGTTTAGGAAACCAAACCCGAGGCTCAGAAGTCCGGTAAAACCAAAAGTGAGAAACCCAATGAACGTGCTTTGGCCGATAGTCGTGTTCGGTATCTCAAGGATCAGCTGATTCGGGGGAGAGTTTACCTTTCCCTTTCAGCAACAAGAACCAATGTTCAATTTAATAGGGAGCTTCGGTTACGTATGAAGGAAGTCCAGAGAGCACTTGGTGATGCAACCAAGGATGCAGATCTACCAAAGAAGTAAGCCTTATTTTCAGTTTTTCTATATAGGCTATATATAACCTTGAAAACTTGCATAATATCATATTTACCCAATAAAAATATTAATATCAATAATACCCATCCAAAATACTTTAATTTCATAGTCACTAAATGCAATTTATAGTATGCCTATTATGCCCTAATTTTTTCTTTTTACACTCCAAACTCTCATACCGTAATATTAGTTTTAAGAAAAGGGTATGAATACCATAAATTTAATAATGGGTATATTTGATATTATGCATTTTTATTGGATAAACATGATATCATACCAAGTTCAGTGGGGATACATAAAATTATTTTTAAAAACAATCGTTCCGTGTGTATAGTCCTAGCCAAAGTAGTTAGTTGGCTATGATTATAGTTTTTGTCTTCTTGTTTTGGTATATAATATAGTTTAATTGCTGTAAATCTAGTGCCTATGACAAGCTGAGGGCAATGGATCAAACACTAGCAAAAGGAAAGCAAATGCAGGATGATTCCACTGCTGTTGTAAAGAAACTACGCGCCATTATTCACTCAACTGAAGAACAACTGCGTGTCCATCAGAAACAAGCCTTGTTTTTGACTCATTTAACTGCCAAAACTGTTCCTAAGGGTCTTCATTGTCTTCCTTTACGCCTTACGACCGAATACTACTATTTAAATTCTTCTGCACAACAATTTCCAAATCAAGAGAAACTAGATGACCCCGAGCTGTTCCACTATGCGTTGTTTTCAGATAATGTGTTAGCTGCAGCAGTGGTTGTAAATTCTACTGTTACCAATGCCAAGGTGATTGATAAAGAATTCTTTACTTTTGGTCATTAAGCTTCTAATATTATTTCAAATAAGGGGTGCAATTTCTGGCACAACATGAAAATAATTAGATTTTGGGTTGTCGAATTTACCTGGATTATTAAACTAGTTGTGTTTGAGTTGACTTGTTTAACGAGTTCAAATAAACAAATCGACCCACCAACTCACCAACCAAACACAATTAACATCCATAATTTCAAAGATCTAATTTGTTTATATGTAAGCATGGCAGGATCCTTGGAAAAATGTGTTTCACATTGTGACGGACAAACTGAATTATGCTGCAATGCGGATGTGGTTTCTTGCAAATCCGCCCGGGAAGGCTACAATACAAGTTCAGAACATTGATGAGTTTACATGGCTTAATGCAAGTTATAGCCCTGTTCTTAAACAGTTGGCTTCTCAGAACATGATTGACTATTATTTCAAAACACATAAGGCGGCCGAGTCGGATCCAAACCTGAAGTTCCGGAACCCAAAGTATCTATCAATGATGAATCATCTTCGTTTTTACCTTCCAGAGATCTTTCCAAAGCTAAGTAAAGTGGTGTTTTTGGATGATGACATAGTGGTCCAAAAGGATCTAAGTGGTCTTTGGTCTATCGATCTCAAGGGCAAGGTGAATGGTGCGGTTGAGACTTGTGGGGAGAATTTCCATCGGTTTGATCGGTACCTAAACTTCTCAAATCCTATCATAGCCAAAAACTTTGATCCCCGTGCTTGTGGATGGGCATACGGGATGAATATATTTGATCTGGAGGAATGGAAGAAACAAAACATTACAGACGTTTACCACTCGTGGCAAAACTTGGTAAGTGCTTCATCAGACAACTTTCCAAAAATAATCTCAAACCGTCTCATTTCTTATATATGTGTTTTTGTGCAGAATCATGAGAGACAACTGTGGAAATTGGGGACATTACCACCGGGTTTGATAACCTTCTGGCAAAGGGTATACCCACTAGAGAGGTCATGGCATGTACTTGGGCTCGGGTATAACCCAAGTGTGAGCCAGAAGGAGATCGAAAGAGCTGCTGTCATTCACTACAACGGGAATCTGAAACCATGGCTCGAGATAGGGATACCCAAGTTCCGAGGATATTGGAACAGGTTTGTGGACTATGATCAGGTGTACATGCGGGATTGCAATATGAGTCCATGAGACCAGGATCAGGTCAATAAGTAGTATATATTATTCTTTTGATTGGTCAGAGCGTCGATGGTTAGTTTCTTCGTGCATCATCGCCTTGGCTCCGGCTGAAAAGAGCATCAAGGCACCCATTTTGTTGTAAATGAGCAAGTGATTATTATTTATGTGTATAAGAAAGCTGGTGCACTATTTGCTTGTATCCTCCAAACATTTTGGGTATGAATTGTTTTGGTGGAACCCAGAAACAAGATGACACACATCGGATTCTGTGTACTATTTGCATGCATTAATAAAAAAACTACAAACCATAATACAAACGTGAATGCTCAAGTTGAATTTGGAGCATTCCAAATTGTATCGATATCCTTGATGGAAATAAACATAGGCGTATCTTTAATTTAGAATAAATGGAGAGGAAAATCGTATAAATTGAATTGTACTTGAAAAGATAATACTTTTCTGTACAATTTTTGTTTAATCATTAACGTGTGATCATCTTAGACAATTTTTTTAATACTCATCTCAACTACAATATAAAGTCAAACTACATGTAAACAATAATGTTAACTAGTTTATAATTTAACATTTAAAGTTCTACTGACATACTTTTGACGTGGGTATTCTATTTTCTGAGTTAATTATGAGAGAATTTGTTCTAGAAGTTAATTCGAACAGAAACTGAAAGGATAGATGGTTATGGATGGGCATCAGCAGAATTCGTAGTTTGTTCTCTAAGACGATTGATAGAGGACAACATTGGAACCCCAGAATGTTATGTACACAACTGGTGGGGTGGTGAGGAGTGTTCATTAAAAGTGAATCGTTTCAGATGGAGAATGACACTAAATAGAATACTCATGGTGGAAGCACAACAGAGGAGAAGAATACGTATTGACTTATCTTGCTGTCAGTTGCGGCATAGTAACTAAGCATCCAAAATGCCCTTTTACAAAAGAAATTTATATCAAGATCTGTAGGTGGGCAAACTATCAGCTCTATCGATGGCATGGTTGAAGACGCAATGAAAATTTCTGCGACAAATTTATGTTTGGCATGAAACCAAATTAGGGTACAAAGTATAACTTTTTGTCACCATATGGTTTATTTAGAGAGCTCCTAACAATTAAGACTTTTACGCCACACAGCGCGAGTCTGGTCGTTTCCCATATCACGAAAGTAAGCAAAGCCAAGTCCTTGAAACATAGCACCCTTCAAGATCAAAGAAATGTACCATTCTCTATCGTATATCACGTTTGAAGTATATATCTATGCATATAATCATGCATAGATGATGTTAGAATGGTTTAAATGATTAATCTTCACAACGTTATGATTATGTTCTTTGATCTCACTAAAAGTTCAAGGATTTGATGGTCTGAGGTCTCCTCATTAATCTTCAAAGGTGAGTTTGAGGTCCCTTTTTTAAGATTATTGGGATGATAAGCATATTTATTATGTTTTATATCATATATCTAAAGTTTTAAATAATAAATTTATCACCTTTATTTCTAGGGTTCATATATATGATAGTTTATGTATGCTAAACAAAGTTTACCTAAGGACCCAAAATTATGCGATCAATGATTTACTATATTCAATAGAGAACATTAATATGATGTCGAATGCATTTTACACCCTTATGAATCTATACAAAGTCTCTGTATGTTACAAAGCACCCCAAGGTGAAGCCAATTTTGTCATAGGAGCATGTATCACCCAAAGCTAGCATTGTTGTCGGACGTTGGATTTTGTAAGGTTTCAATAAGGCTGATGCAAATCAAAACATCCAAACAGTCTGTCTTGCATGCATGCATAAAGTGTTGGAGTAGAATGCTTCAAAAGTTTCACATTCTGCATTAGAAAATATTCTCAGTGTGAAATCTTCCGAAGCCAAGACCAATATCTTTTGAATCCAAACATGAAGTCTTCCGAAGCTTTAGAGACAAAGTATTCCGAAGCCAGTCTATGAAGACAGATTTCTTCCGAAGACTTTTGAGTACATGCTTTATCTGATATACCTTTTACCATAAAGTTGGACCACCTTTCCGCTGCAACTCTGTTTGACTCACCAACTTTCACAAGTTGGTAAAAAGGTCCGTGCTTTTGGTAAACTGTACATTGAGGTCTTGAGTCTGTTTTTTCTACTTTATGTACTTTTATCCTTTTTGTAATATATTAGGATGTGAGCTATGACATGTTATATCACTAGTCAAAAGACAATCTACCTTTTGACTTTACATTGATTTTGTTATTGTCTAGATCATGTATCCAGTTGTCCTTCAAAGTATGACCGGCTGTAGAATGTAGTATAAAGTATCTTTGGTCCTTTGTTTCTTAATGTATGCTTTGTAACACTTGTAAGGAACTCGAGGCCAATATACAATATTCTTGAAAACAAAACACTTATGTATTTTGTTATTGTTCTGTCTCTTAATTACTTGTGTTTCTAGTATCATTGTAACTGGTTACTAGTTCCTCTTTGATCTGTTAAGTATTCTAAATCAATCTCTCCTCATTGTGTGATGTGTTGTAAGTGACCAAACCCCCTTAAACGGTCCTGCAATTGGTATCAGAGCATTCCAGGCTCTTGATAGTAAGATCTAACCATCTTAACATCCCTCTCACATACAAAATACTTAACATCTTAAATGGCAGCTATCACTAAAGCTGATATGAAAACTGGAACCATGGCAAAGTCCTCACTGATCACTCTTGAATATTTTGACACTTGGTGCCAAAGAATGGAAGGAGTCTGTTGTCTCAAGACCTTACATCCCAAACACCTCTTTAGCTACTGCTGGAGGTGGTATGATTCCAAAGGTTGTGGCTGACTACTCTGATGAAGATAGAAAGAGAGTAGAAATTGATCAGAAAGCCATGACAACCCTTCAGACTGCTCTTCCAAACTCTATATACAGAGGTTTCAAGAAATACAAAACAGCTAAGCAGTTGTGGGATGCATTGAAACTAATGTATGAGGGTTCTACTGAAGGCAAGGAGAACAAGAAGGATCTCTTGAAGCAGCAGTTTGAAAATTTCACCTTTAAAACAGGTGAAACCATGACTTAACAATACTTTAGGTATGTTGAGATTGTGGAAACTCTAGTGGACGTTGGAGTGACTCTTGAAAACAAGGACATTGTAAGGAAGTTCATGTCCTCTCTTCCTAGGCAATGGACACATAATTATGTTGTTATCAAGAGGACTGAGAACCTTAAGACTCTCACTTTAACTGAGTTGTATGGTATTCTCAGTGGATACCAGATGGAGATGAACATGCAAGGTTTATTTGGTAATTCTAGCAATCAAATGAGTTCAGCCCTGGATGTGACTGAAAAGGATATCATAGAACCTCAACATCATCTTATATGCTACCCTAAAAACTCACAAAAGGGTCCTTTCATCACCTTCCTAGTGACACCAAGAGAAAGCTACACTCACGGAAGCCCATTCCAAAAGACAAGTTCTTCATATGCCTTTGTGTCTTCTGATGAAAGGTTAGGCACCTTTCTATTCACCCTTAAAGACCTGGATTGTATTTATCCAGATGATTAGGGGTTACATGGAGATAGTCCAGCAGATGGCTCTTATCACTCACAGAGCCAAGAAGTTCGACAAGAGGAAAAGCAGGAAGTTTCCCAGCAGTACAACCAATGGAAAGTTTAGGCTGGGTCAAAGCACAGTCAAGTCTTACAATTGTAACCAAATGGGTCACTTTGCTAGGGAGTAAAAGGCACCAAGGACAAATGGTGGCCAAGCACAAACCAGACCAAACTACACTATGAAAGCCACCCAGAATGAAAAGCCAAAGCAACAAGTTGAAGTTGTTGTTAAAGAAAGACACTTTGATTGGAGTTTTTAGGTGGACGATGTATCTCCAAACCAAGCACTAATGGCTAACCATGATGAAGCAAAGATATAGGAACATCTCTGTACACCTGAATGTATTGCTAAAGTTAATAGATACAGGTCCTGCAACTCAGAGATGAGATCTGATCTTGAGTCCTTGAATATCTTAAAATCTGATTTCAAAGAAATCTGAAAATGACTATAATTTAAAGATAGAGGACTTAGAGATAACCATTTTAGTTCTTAAATATGAACACACCAACTATAGGACTTCGATCAAAGATCTCATAACCAAGTTGACTGAATGTCAGGCTGAGCGTGTGATCAGCTAAGCCAGGGCAAAAAAAATGTGTTCTTGATGAAAAGACCTTCAAGAACATTATAAAGTCATCGTTGCATGTAAAAGTTTGTTATCAGAATAAGCAGGGACTGGGATCTAGTGAGATAGCTTCTCCACACACAATCTTGTTTGTAAGATCTCCTAGGTATGGAATTTGTGAAGATGAGCTTTCTCTCATAGACCCCTTAACTAAAGAGGATGAAGAAGTGATAGTGGAGAATGCCTCCGAGAAGAGTGAAGAAGAGGATTCTAAGAAGGGTCGCTATCTTTCGAAGGAACGTAAGAAGCCTGTGATGACCAAGTCTATGAGAAAGAACTTGATTAGAAAGAGCAAGAGAAAAGCAAAGAAGGCTCAGGAGATCAATGCCATTTTTGACTCCAAGCAGAAACAAGTCTTTATCTCTGTAGGGTTTGAAGTGGTTAAAACTAAAGACATAAACTTGAACTCTAGTACCAAGAGTTCTGGTTCATGTTCAAATATCCCAACATCAAGAAGAAGGCTGATCAGTTGTCTACCACTGCTACACAGCCTGAACCATCCAGCTCCAAGTGTAGTTCTCACCCTAAAAGAACTGTCTTAGCATCTGCAAAGATGAAGGTGAAGAAGAAAAGTGATCAAGTTCAGCCTTGTTATCAAAATAAGGCTCTTATGAAGAAGAAAAATGAACTATGTTATATGTTGTTGGTACACATGTTCCTAGTTCTAGTCTAGTGATCTTAAATTTAATAGACTTTCATCTTGTAACACATATGTAATGTTAAATCTATGAAATGAAAAACTATTCTGTGAATGTTTGTTGATTGTTTAATGTTATATCTATTGATATTATGTATTGGTACACGCATATATGAACATGTTATATAGGCTTACAATTGTTAGACATGTTCTGAATCATTAAAGGTTAAAGAATGTGTTTAACTAAGTAATCTGATTCAGTCGCACGACTGGACCATGCGAATGGGCCAATCGCATGACTGAACCAGG
>BJCM01146419.1:0-37242 GCA_018326385.1 Flaveria bidentis
TTACTTAGTTAAATATATTCTTGAACCTTTAAGGATTCAGAACATGTCTAACAACTGCAAGCCTATATAACATGTTCATATATGCATGTATCATTACATAATATCAATAGATATAACATTAAACAATCAACAAACATTCACAGAAGAGTTTTTCATTTCATAGATTCAACATTACATATGTGTTACAAGATAAAAGTCTATTACATTTAAGATCACTAGACTAGAACTAGGGACATATGTATCAACACTGGTGTGGTGAGAAGCTTAGCCTAGGAGATAGATGCACAACCGGTTCACTGAGTTGTTGGAAGCATGTGACAAGGGTGCTAAAAGCAACAAAGAGAGTGAAGAAGAGTTGTTTGGTGGATTAGTCTTGGATGTGATTAGCACCCTTCATTAATGACTATGGATCAACCCATAATTTCATTAATGACATTTTCCCTGCAAAAAAAGCTTTGCCTACATCAGAGGTGTCGCAAAGCAGAGTACGGATTGGCAATAAAGATGTTATAGGATGTAATTGGGTGTGCAAAGATATTGTTCTAAAAGAGGCTTTGCCTACATCAGAGGTGTCGCAATTCAGAATACAGATTGACAATAAAGATGTATAGGATGTAACTGGGTGTGCAAAGATGTTCTAGAAATTGGAGCTTTTCAAATCACTCAAGACTTTTATCAGTTCTCTCTTGGTGGGACAGGTGTGGTCTTAGGCATCCAATGGTTATCCATACTCAATACGGTCCAAGCTAACTGGAAAAACAAGGTTTCTAGCATTTACTATTGAGGGTCAAGAGTACAAGTTTCAAGGAATTACAACGGTACCATAAAACACGGCAGCCTTTCGACATCTTAGTATTGAACCCATTAAGGATCACACGATAGAAAGCAAGGACCAGTCCTCCAATACCCAACTTGAGAACAAGTTGTTTGTCCGAGTGAAAAGTATTGATATAGACTCGAATCCCAAATCTAGTCAAACTAGGTTGGGTCACTTGATTGATGGAGGGAAACATGGTGGAGGGAAAGTGAAAGGAAGGAAAACATTCAACACATGGGGAGGTGGGGGTGACCTATGAATCCATGTAGTGGGGCTGTATAGTGTAACTGTTCCCGGTAGTTTTAATTTAAGTATTTTGTTCCTATATTTTCTTAGATTCATGTATGTTTTGTTTATCTAATTAGGCTTCTTACACCTTGTAATCAAAGACTAGCCCCTCTTGAACCGGGCCGACTATCTTGTAATTTTATGCTTTTAGCTAATCAAAGTTTCAGTTCCTATCACCGTGTCATAAAGTTCGTAAAACAACAATCATACAAGTTGCTCAAGCATCATATGACAATAGTTGAACTTAAATTTCAAATAAATGGTTTGACTCGACTTAAATTTAATAGAGCTCTTCTCCTTTTTTTAGTTAATAATCCATCAACACCCAAGCATCAGTGTTGCACATGCAGATGTTGTGTGTCATTGTTTATCACTGTCCTTGTAAAAAGTTCAATCATTCTATCTTCATTTTTCTCTCGTTTACTTCAAACCACTTACTACGACTGCTTTAAGCTTTTAACTAAAGATGAAGTGAAACAATTGAAACATAACATACAACTCCATCACATGAAAGAAGAAACAATAAGGGCGATAGGGGAATCAATCTTAATTTGACGATCAATGTACCTTTCCAGCAATAACAAGGTACCAGAAGAATCTATAACCTCTAATAAAGAAATGTTTCTTTTGCCACTCGTCATTCTCTTAAACCATATTTTTGATACTTTTTATTTTTTTAAATATTCACATATCAATTTTTGCTCCAAAAGAGTATTATAGTAATTTAAATACTTCTACAAATTTCTCTCTCTTATTAAATGTAAATTCTATTAATTTTATGTTTCTCTCTTTTATCTATTTTTTTAAATCAAACTATCTTTTTTTAAATAGATTTTATAAAAAAATTAAAAATCATATCTTTTAACTAAAATCTACATAATAAATAACTAAAGTTTTGTATAATATGAAATTTTCTAAAACACTAAACATTTTTAAACAAATATTTTAAATCGTTTTGTTTTAAAACAAAAATTATAAATAGGTGAAATATTTTAAAACCGTTTTTTATAACAACCAGAATAATTACAACCGGTTTTTTTTAAAAACAATATTTCTATAAAAAATATTTTTTTATAAAAAAATCTTAAAACGAATGTTTAAAAATAAAACTATTTACATAAGAGAGTTAAAAATGGTATAATTATTTTATGTTTTGAACTATTACGCATATATAGTTTTAATTCTATTTTATATTAAAATATTATACTGTAACTATTTATGGCCTATCTATCTATCTATAAAAAAAAATCAAACTAAGCGTGAAACAATCGTAAATCTCATTATAGTTACTTTTAAATTTCTCTATATTATTAATAATAACATTGAATACTAATATTATTACTCATACCATTTTCAAATTGAAAAATGTATAATTTAATAAATTAAAAACCTATTTTTTTAAACATACTTTTTATAAACAAAAAAAATATAAAAACAGAATACAAAAAAATAAAAAAAAAACATTTCTCTTAAACAAAATATTTTAAAATCACAATTTTTTTATAAAAACAAAAGTTTAAGAAAAATTCATCATTGTTTACTTACTTAAAATAGTCATTTATACGTAAGTATAATCATATATTATATTCAAACATGATTTAAATGCATACATTTTTTAATATTTATTTAATATTTTATTTATTCAATTCGTGTATTATACGAAAACTAACCTAGTATATCCATATCAGGGAGTTAATAGTCAACTGTTTTAATATTAATTCCTTTTTTATAATTGTGGTAGTAATTGTTTACAAACTAGTGGGTAATTAACCACGCTCCGCGGGGTCAATTTCAGTAATATTTATATCAAAAGTAGATAAAATCAAACACGCCCCGAGGGTATGTTAGTATATATTGACAATTTGATTATAAAGTATATTAATACTAATTATCAAGTGTTTTATACATTATGAGTTGTATTTTAGGTGTAATAGGTTGTACCATTTTTATTTTTTTTACTTTTAACCAAATAATTTTACTTCTTTTACAACTAAACCCCTACAATTCTTCAATTCAACATTGGTTGCATATAGTTTTCATCTTTTACAAATTTTTCATTTTACGTTTCAATTTAAATTTTACGATTTAACGCGTCGCAACGTGCGCATGTGGTTCAACGTTTTTACGCCTACTATTTTCTATTCAAGGGCCCCGTCACAACGCACATTTCTAGAACGACTTAGTTGGTTTTAATATTCTACGATTACGTGTGGGGTTCAATGTTTTTACATCTACTTTTCATTCGGTTTTATTTGTCCCAATTTTACTTTTTTTAATACAAGTTTTTCGGTGTTGGTGGTTGCTAATAATGATATGAAGTTGATGTTATTTGACATGATTTTATGGCATCTGCTGCAATGCGGGGGAGCTTATTTCTAGTTATAACAAAAATGAAAAACATATATATTAACAAAATTTAGAAGTTATTTAAAAAATATAGAGATTAATATATGTATTATCGTTGTTTTATAAACATAGATAAATTAACATTGGTTACAGGTCATTACTAATATATATATATATATATATATATATATATATATAGAGAGAGAGAGAGAGAGAGAGGAGTTATTCTAAAAATGATGGTGTATCTAAAAAGAATAGGAAATATTTTCAATTGTTAGATTAAGATTGTGTATGGTTAAGATGCATTTGATGTGCATTTACCCTTTAAACAAAAACTACTTTAATGACACGTGTCATCACTAAAACTCTTCCTACACTTTTTAAGATATATGATCTTTTTAGCGGAACCAATACCTATATATATACGTATATATATATATAGCAAATTTTAGAAGTTATTTGGTTTATAAATTTTTTAATTAAAATAATAATTTGTATAAGTAAATAATATAGATTGAGGATTTAACATATTTTTTTAGTTAAAATTATAGAGATTGTACCGTGTTTCTTTATATTTGAGGAAACCGGGAACACGGTACAACCCCTATTAATTTTTTAATATTTTTTAAAGTGGTCATAAGTGAATACCAAAGAAAAAGTAATGATAAATGTATGAAAAATATCATTTAATTAAAAATAAAAGAGAAAAATAGTATTTTTTGATGTAATTATAAGAAGGGTTGTAAACGAACCGAACGAATTCGTGTTCGTTCGTTAAGAAATAAACTTGTTCCTGAACTGTTCACGAACACTTACCGAACGAGATTTCTTGTTCGTGTTCGTTCATTAAGAAAATGAATATGTTCATGAACTGTTCACGAACACTTACCGAACGCAAATGAACACAACCAAAAGCAAACGAACACAAACAATTGTTCATGAATATGACGAACACAAAAAAAACTCATAAACACAAACGAAAACAAATTATTATAGAATTATTTTAGAATAAAATTTATATTTTTTTATTACAAACATTACACAAAAAAAAGTGATTAATATAAATTCCAAAAAATACTTGATATAATAGTCATAAAAATAACTGACACATTAATTAAGAATATAAACGAACATAAACGCACATGTTATCAAACGTTCACGAACGAATATAAACGAACACATTATCGAATGTTCACTAACATAAATGAACGAACGTGACTTGTGTTCATATTCGTTCGTTTAACTAAACGAACATAATTTTCTTGTTCATGTTCGTTCATTTACTAAACGAACGAACATAAACGAACTTCCCGCCGAACGGTTCACGAACTGTTCGCTGAATGTTCAGTTCGTTTGCAGCCCTAATTATAAGGATGAGGATGAGTGATGGAAGATGGACTATGAATGCTCAAAGTTCAGTCTCATGGTCTAATAATTTGGTTTTATAAGTATAAACCGATCTTTTATTACTTTTTACAAAATTATTAGTTCGTTTAAAAAAAAAATGGTAAGTATGAAAATAATGCATATACATAACTACGTATTGAAAAGAAATATAAATTATGTCTAAATGACAGTTCGGTTTCCACACTCGGTTCCAAGTTTAAAACTAAACAGAACCATTAAACCATTAAACCACCAAACCACGAAAACCAAACCGACAATTGTTTCGGTTTTATAACGATTCCATCGTTTTCTATCAGTTTGTTTCGTGTGGAACAATTCCATCGTTTTCAAACGATTTACAAGTATTTGAACCCATTTTTGCCTATTTTGGATGTGTGGTTTATTGTTAAATATTCATTTGACTTGTTATAACAAAACATATCATTATTATTATTATTAACATACACAAATTAAAATTATAGTCACAATGGAATCTTGAATATTCTTTATGTACGTTTAGCAACGGCAAAATCCCGACTTAAATCACGATGCTTTCAAAATACAACATAGTTAACACGATATAACCTAGGACAATAAACAAGAATAAAACCACAACATTTTTATGCAAACAATGAACCAACAATGGGGATTGGAAGTTGGCTCTACACAAATAGCACCAAGAACCTACGGGTCAAAGTCGTGCACCCGGGCGGGCACGCTGAGCTGCACGACCGCCCGGTGTTGGCTTCCGAGATAATCCGTCGGAACCCTAAATGTTGCGTGGCCCACCCGAACGTTTTCAAGCAACCGTGGGCCATCGTGCAGCCAGATACTATGTTAATGCCGGGGCAAAAAGTTTATGTGGTCCCCGTTTCTACGGTTAGGAAGCTTCAAAAAATGTCGATAAAAAGGTCGGGTTTGTCGGGGCATGAGGACCCGAATGGGCAGAGTTTTAAAGACAGTGGTGGTGATGGTGACGGTGATAGTGACAAGAGTTGTTGTTCGGTGGAAGATGGTGATGGGATTTGTGTAAAGTCGTTTAATGGGGGAAACGAGTCGGATAGTAAAAGTTGTTTTACTTGTATGTTTTCGGGGTCTAGGCGTAAAGAGGTCCCGATTAAAGAAAGTGCGTCGTCGAGTAATGGTGATCAACGAACCGTGAAGACGGTTGGATCGCCGAGTAAACTAATATCGACACTTGATTATTGGCAACCAAGTCTTCATAGTATTGTTGAAGAAAGAAGTGTTAGTGTTATTGAAGTTGAAGAAGAAAGAAACATTCAAAAGTGATGTTTGTTTGTTTATAATTTTCTGCTTAAAGCAAATAATTGGACATGATAACAAGTCATTTTGCTAGATTGGTCCTTTTGGAATTGCTTCAAACAACCATTTGACAGGTAACACATTAAAATTATTAATATTATTTATAAATTGTTGGGTTTATATAGCCGGAGTGTCGGTTTTTTAAACTTTCTAGAATTTTCTTGTATAAGGTCTGACTCGTTAGTTGTTAAGGTTTTACGGTTTTAACTCTTTGTAAGTAGGTATTTATGATGTAACATTTTGAAAAGATTACCATCGGGATGTAGGTCGATCACACCACACTAAGGTTGGGTTATGTAACGAGTTATTATTATTATTATTTATGTTTTATTTTTTGCAATGTCAGATTACTGAAATAACTCATTTTATTCTAGCATTTTACCTCTAATAAAGTTAATATATGTGTTCATGATGGTTGGGTTTTAAATACATTATAATTTAATGGAGTTGAGAGAGGGTTGTGAAACAACTACTACGTTTGCTGCTTTATGATTTTGAGGTTATGGATTTAAGTTATGACAAACGATGATTTTATTAAATATCTTACAACCAAAATAACTCTTTTTTTCCGACCCAATGCTACACTTTTATTTATTGGGAGAACTTGAGTACGTTCTTTCGGGTTTAGGAAAGAACTCTAATAGATCTTATTTCATCTTTGAAACAATCTATTGATATTGAAAAACCCAACAAAATCTTCCAATGTCATTTCTAGGTTCAAAATTTATAGGTATAGGAAAAACCCTATCACGCAAGGGACATTTAGAGGACATCATCTAAATGAATCATCAATGTAAATATACTATTTTAGTTTGTAAATAATGTTTTCTTTTTTCATACTCAACTTTAAGATCTTGGCCCTTCAGGGTCTTAATTTATAAAAGGTTATTCGGTAACCTTGTGCTAAATTATTATAAGATTATAAAAATAAAACATGGTATTTGAATCATTTAATATGTTTCTGAAGCTTATTCATTGAAAGGCTTCATGAACCGTTAAAAAATATCTTATGAGTAAAATAAAATATTCTACCTTTAACTGATTCAAAAGTAGCTTTTATATGTAATCATTGAGATGCTACCAAACAAACGTAGGAGCATTCATATCCTAATCCCCGTACCAGCCCCCATCCTCATATATAATAAAAATCAACAAAAATACTTACTTCATTTCATTCCTTATCCCTATACATTATCTAGATAATTTAACGGGAAAACAATCTCATCCCTCAAATATAAGGGTTCACTATTCATTCCTCATATATATTTTTAGTATATTTTAATAATGAATGTGAGTAGAAAAGAGAGAAATAATAATAAAAGAAGAATAAATATTTAATATATAAGTGAGATAGTATACGATATAGGGACGTGGATTTCTAAAACAAAAGAGAGAAATCTGTAAATTAGTTATTTAGTTATTTTAAATATAAATAAAAGCTTTACATGGGAGAATAAATAAACATTAAATGTGAATAAATAAACATTAAATGTGATGATAACACGTATATATGCCATTATTTGTTATATTATGATATAAAAAGTGGTGTATTTTTTTAAATTATAAGTTAAAAGAAGTTGTAAAACAGAGAGACCAGCCACGTTTATTTAGGGGCTTCTGGTTTGTTAAACAATTTGGGTAATGGGCTTAAATTTCAATTGTTCAAATTTTTATTTAAATTGGGCTTTAGTTTCATAACTTGTAATGGGTTTCTGTTTTTCAACTCTTAAATAGTTGTAACTTGTAAATTGCGTTGATAGATTAGTGGTCTCTTTTAAGTAATGAATATTAGTCAGCTTTAGATATGATTATAAGTTTATGGGCCTGAAAATGATTTTTAAATTTTTTTCTACTGAATAATTTACTTATTAATTTCTTTTCATTCATGTGATGTATTGACAAATCATAAAAACTACTTCAAAAGCTAAATCATTTGCCCACTATTAGACCTAAACCATCATCACTTTATGAGGAATATCATTTCAATATCTTGATACAATTAAGCTACACGTTTTTTTAAACAATTTATTTATTATGGACTTCTAAACAAATTTTTAGATTATGGTGAAACGAAGACTCTTTATATGTGTGATAGTCAGAAAATAAACAGTGTTACTCCACTTCCAATATCTTTACAATGTAGCAAAGGAAATTAACTTCACAATAAGCAGGTTTTAAAATTTTCAAAATTAATTTCATCTATACCATGCCAACACTTTTTCTACTTGTCCACTCTTCAAAAAATAATTATGTAATTCAGATATTGAATACATAAATAGAACATAAAATGCAACACATGTCGGATATAAAGAAAACATATATGTTTTTATTGGTGTCAACGTCAATGTTTAGTATATGAGCTCACTCACGAGCGAGTACGTGTGTATACAGGTACACACAAAAAAAATACAAGAATAGTTTTTTAGATATACTTATATGCCACATTTATATTAGAAATCTTTATATCTTTATACTAGGTTAGTATCCCGTGTGTTATACGGGTTGAATAAATAAAATACTAAATAATTATTAATAAAAATAAGAATCTCGTCGAAATTATCGGCTTTCTGCCCAACGTCATGGTCATGACACTATTATTTAAAGTTTTTATTTTTATTATAATTATAAGATAAATTATAATTATAATTACGTATAAGTAACTACTTTAAGTAAAAGTTTAATACTTTATTTTTATTAAACTTTTATTATAAAAAAGTATGGTTTTTAAATATTTTGTTTTAAGAAAAATTATTTTTTATAAAAAACTTCATTGTATTCTGTATTCTATAAACTTTAATTATAAAAAGTGTGTTTTACATAAAAAAATATTTTTATTTATTAATTATATATTATTTAATTTAAAAATGGTATAAGTAATCTTATTAGTATTTAATATTATTATCAATAATACAAAGAAATGAGTATTCTTATGTTAATTATTATGGTTGTTTTAATAAGACTGTGTATAAAAAATCACCTTTTATAACTTTTTTAAAAATAACCATTTTAAAATATTTTGTTTCAAAGGATTTAATGTTTTTGAAAATTTCATATTATATAAAAGTTTTATTTTTTTATTATTTCTATTTTAGTAAAAAGATGTAATTTTTAATTTTTTTATAAAAATGTATTTTAAAAAAGATAGCTTGATTTTAAATAAAAATTAAATAAGAGAAAGAAATATAGTAATTAATAAAATTGTTTTTTAATAAGAAAAAAAATTAGTTTGAGTATTTAAATTACAATAATACCATTTTTGGAGAAAAAATTATATGAGAATGTGTATAAGAAACACATGCGACAAAAAAATGAGTTAGAAGAAAAACATGTGTAGAAAAACATTCTTTTATATAGATTTATATAGATATAGATATATATTATATAGATTCATAAAATTCCCATAAAATGATGTAAAATGGTAAAAGAATATGATTATTATATTTATAAGGACTTGAATTCTTTTCAATTATTTATAGCTTATTTTCTATAAGTCTACTTAATTTTTTCATCTTTCACTTTATTTTCTCAAAAAGTAAGAAATTTAAATATTCATAAGTCTTCTGATAATACATGAAAACATACTACAATACGTGAAATTTTACAGGGTATATCTAATTTTAGATGTATAATATAGCATTACATGATTTTCATATTATTATTATTTTTCTTATATAAATAATTGTATATGATAACTTGTACGTTGTGCAAAATGTGTTGTACATTTGAAGGTTAAATGGTCAAATTGTCTTGGCGGGAAAAGGGGGAGATGGGTTAACTGAAACCTAGCTTTTAACGAAGAGGTGGTCTCCCTTTGATTATGCCGATAGAACCGCTCATCATTTTTTTAATTTAATTCCCAAATCACCCCTTATCCATCACTTTCTTATTCTTTTTTAAATTATTATTTTATTGCTTTTTTATTAATATGTTTTTTTATATTACTCTTGTGGACCCCACTAGAAAAAACAAGTGGATTTGCCGCTAAATATAAAAATGTAAAATTTGAGGGTTTTTGGTGAACTTTAAATAAATAACTATTTAAAACATATATTTTATGAACATAGATCATGCCAATATGTAATTTGATACTTATTGTTTAACTCAACTTTGATTATTGATCTAACAAATTGTGATTAATATTATCGTCCAACTTATTTATTATGTGTCTCGACTCTTACTTATTATTGCATATTAGTGTTCTAATTTCTTATTATTTTCTTGGTTACACTCAAATTAGCTTTACAAATTAATCAATTGCTTTCACCATATCTAAAATGAACTATTATTTATAAACCTAACATTGCCGCTGACTAGCGTCACACACCTAAATATTGATGATGTAACACTTGACTTTTCATAACGATAAAGTTAATGGCTAGTTACTATTCTACCAAAACTTTACCGACATGTAGATACATATCATATCGATGTGTCACATAGTATCAATAAATTTTCATGTATTCTAAAACATTCGATTACATTTTTCTTACGTATTATACACACATCCTGTTGATAAAGCAACACTGATTAATTTAATATTTTAAATAGTAACACCGATGAAAAAAATATAAATTCACTTCTTTTATTATAAAAAAATATATATATATATTAGTGGATAGTCTAATTATGAACTTTGCTAATTGGAATCTTTCTCCCTCCCTCACATTTTGTGATCAACTATAATTGTTTTAAGCCAATTGGATTTACTTAAAATTACAAAAAAAAATTAATTAATTAACTAGAATAAAAAAAAAGAGAAAGGGTAAAAAGGTAATTAGAGCATGCACGTCTCCCAGCTGTAGTGGGCTGTGCAGCAAAAACAAATTGTGGGGCATTTCAAAACACCACAATCACCACCATACTCACACACACACTCACTCTGTGTGTGTTTTTATATCAACTTCTTTTGTTCTAAAAGAAGAGAAGATGAATAAAGTGTCCTACTTGTTCTTGTAACTGTGTGTTTTTTCACACATTCTTTCATATTCAACACATACAGATTCAAAGAATACAACATTTTGCCCTTTTGTTTTTCAATTTTGTGTTTGTTGTAGCGGTTTTGCTGTAGATGATTTTGAAATTTCTGCAAAAAGATTGATTTGAATGAAGGGTAATGGTGAAGAAGATGGCGTTCTTGTGTAGGTGATTCTGGTGAACTATTCAATTTTCAAGATTTTGGTTATTGGGTAAGTTTTAATCGTCTATATAATATCAATATTTGTATATGTATATGTGTGTATATATATGTTGTTATGTATGATTTATTTCATGATTTTAATTTTTAACCTGTGGGTTTGATTGAAATTGCAAAAAATTACAATCTTGATGTGTTTTTCATTTATTGTTTCAATGAATCTTGAAAAAATCACCATCGAACAAGGGTTTCATGAAGTTTAAAAAAGTATTGTTTTTATTTGCTCAAGAAGTATTAAAAAAATGAAACCTTTTTCTCTTGGTTTTGTTATTGTCTTGGTATGAAAACTAGGAGCTTCTGTTAATCTCATATGTAATTGCTTATTTGTAACATATGCAGATGCTAATTTAGGTGTTTTTCTTCTGTGTGTTTATGAATAGAAGTTATTATTATGATTAAATTGTTTTTTTGTTCTTGATTCACTTTCCCAATTGAATATATATACATAAAATGCATTTTTTAATGATTTTCTCATATGGGTTTTTCTGTATGTTTATGTATGTTGATGATTACATTATTGTTATGACTAAACTGATATTTATTCTTGAATTCACTTCCCCAATTGAATTTGAATTACTCAAAATACATTTTTTGATGATTTCTCATATGGGTTCTTTTGCATGTTTATGTATGTTAATGATTATAAATTACTGATAGGATTAAACTGTTATCTATTCTTAAATCTACTTTCAAAATTTAATTACATTATTGAACAATTCCTCATTTGGGGCTTTTTGGGCAGATGTCAAAATGGAAGCTTTTGAGGCTGCAAAAATTGTGTACAATAGAATACTAGAAACAGAATCAGAAAGTAATACCCGAAAAGTAATCGGTTACATATACTTATCAGATCATGCTGACCGTGAAATGATCAGACTAGCTTTTGGCCCCGATAATCTGATCAAAAACATGATACAAAAAGCCAAAATCGATCTAAATTTAGGCCCGAAACCTGTTCCTTTGCCTCCTCTTTCACCAACACTTCAACCCGGGCCCCTATTTCATTCCCATACACCCTTTTCAGCCCCATCAGCTTTGCAAATCCCACCACCAATGCCATCACACTATCAAAACATGATTCCTGATGACTGTAGGTATCACAATCATGATCATTTCATAGGTTTAACCGATGACTTTGAGCCTTTTAATCGCGAAATCACAAGCTTTTCAGACAACTGTTACTCTCCAGATGGTCATTTTAGTATTAGAGGAAGAAGAGACGGTAACCCAACAAAGATTTGCCATTATTTCAGTAAAGGATACTGTAAACATGGCAGTAACTGTAAATTCTCTCACGGGCAATCGATGTCTGATTACAATTCAAATGAATTTATTGATGATCAAGCTGCATTTTCACCTGGTTCACTTGAAAAACTCGAGTTTGAAATAACTGAAATCTTGAAATCAAGAAGGGGTAATCCGGTTTCAATTGCTTCATTGCCTATGATTTATTATGAAAGATATGGTAGGACTCTGCAGGCCGAAGGGTATTTGACCGAAAGTCAACGCCATGGTAAAGCTGGTTATAGTTTGACTAAACTTCTTGCGCGTTTGAAAAACAGTATTCGGCTTATTGACAGGTTTGCTTGAATCTTTAGCCTGTAAAGTTCTCATCTTTTGTGATTTATTATAGTTTTTAGTAAACTTTGTGATGTATTTAAGTTGCAGACCTCATGGGCAACATTCAGTAGTTTTAGCTGATGATGTATCAAGGTACACAGAAAACCGCTATGATCGTAATATTCCAAGTCCGGGCCCGATTGTTAGTGGGTCAAAGCAAATTTATTTAACTTTTCCAGCGGAAAGCACCTTCACCGAAGACGATGTTGCCAACTACTTCAGGTAAAACTTGTAGCTAGAGGTGAAAAAATGGGCGGGTCAAGTGGTTTAGGTGAGTGGATAATGGGTCAAAATAGGTACTTTTGGGCGAGTTAGGTTGACCCGTTATGCTATATTATATAAAAATTAAAGTTTAATAAATGATTAGCTTGTCAAGTATTAATTATTACAAAAAAGATAATATTCCATGACAATCTCTGTTTTTGAAATTAAGAATATTATGAAGGTTCTATGCATTAAAAATACACTTTGCGGGACTTTCGATCTGTTTGACCTTCTATAAGTGCTTGACCTCTTAGAGATTTAACCTATATGGATATTTTTTCACATTCTTACATTGAGAACCATAAAGGGAGGGATTTATGACCTATGCCTTTATATTATGTAGCAACTTTGGCCCGGTTAATGATGTGAGAATTCCTTGCCAACTAAAACGGATGTTTGGATTTGTAACGTTTCATAACTCTGAAACGGTGCAAATGGTTTTGTCAAAGGGGAACCCGCATTATGTTTGTGGGGCCCGTGTTCTTGTAAAGCCGTACAGAGAAAAGCTAAAACTATTTGACAGGTAACCGTTACTTCTTCATATGTGTCATTTGTCCTACTTTAACTTTTAAACATACATATAACTCCGTTTACTGAATTGTTATTTAGAAAATACTTTGAGAAATTTGAGGCTCCTATGTGTTACCATTCACATCATGTGGAAATGGATCATGATCTTCAAGCTAGTAAGATCTTCTTTCTATATGACTTTAACTTTTATATAATCTCTTTGAAGAAAATACATAAAATGATCACTTAATGCTTATGTGTTTTGTCACATTCTTACCTTACAAGTTACAATCATGTTATATGATTCAATGATCATTTTTCCCTTTTAGGACTACATTAGTTTTGTCAAATTGTTATCATAGGCTAGATTAAGTGACAAAATGGGTCCCCTGGCCCCAGTCCTAGTTCATATGATTTTAGGAATATGATCAATGGGGCACATTTTTAACTTTAGAAGTGTTGAACATTGTTTAGAGCCTTCAAGATTGTTCGGTAGACAAGTACTACAAGAACATGAGGTAGCAACACAATTTGAGATGATGCGCCTTTCACAACTACACCTGACACGAGGACCTTCATACGTTGAGTACACGTATGATGATCAAAACCAAGGTAACGTGAACATTGGTTTTATATTTATCGACTTTTTAGTTAGGTTTACGCGTTTATTTTCTAAAAAAGTTAACTCTTTCAATTCTAGATCAAGTCCTTGATGACTCCAAGTTTCAATCTCCAAAATTCACTACAAATCTTTTCGATCAAGAAGGTGCCAATTACGACGATCAAGAGTAGTATGTTCCTTCATCTTAGTGTCAGTAGCAAAGTAGCAATCATCCAAAAAGCACTGAGTGGGGGCCACCCATGTGCTCTTTGGGTGCGTGCTACTGATGTCTTGCTTCTTGTTTTAATGAAGTATTTGCAGTAAAATGTAATGTTTTCTCTATGTAGCGAAAGCAGTCAAGGTTTGAATCTTCCGGATAGCCCGTTCGCATGCAACAAAGGATCTAACAAGCAAATGTAGTTGAAGTAGCAATAAGAAGCAAAGCATTTAGAGTGAATGGAAGTAAATAATAGAAAATTGAACAAGAAAAAGAGAAAAAGACTAAATAGAAAGTGTAAGGAGGATTTTATAGTTTTAGTTTTTGGTAATCAATGCAACAAGTATAGTTTTGGTTGGTTAGTCATCAAGAAGATTTGATGAGACTTAAATGTGTTTTCTGATGCTAACTTCAATGGTAGATGAAGATTCTAAACACAAAACTATTCATATAGTGATTATAATTTCCTATTTTCTGTATTGAATTTTAAAGCTTACCTTTTGTTATATGTAACCGTTAATTTCTTTAATATTTGTTTAAGATTTTAAACACAAAACTATCAAAATATATTGAATTTGAGACACATTGAAATTGACACAAGTTATTGTATATAGGGAAACTAGTTTTAGCATGTTTGATATATTAACATTGTTTTGCAAACATTAATATATTAAAAGAGAATTTTTGAAGTTTGTAACATAGAATAACAAGTTATTTAGGTGTTTGATACCATAAAATCTTGTGCTTATTAATTTAATCAATCCAAGATATAGCACTTTGTTATTAAATAAAACTATTTATTTATAGTTGCAAAATTATAAAATATGACATTGGTGTATGAGAAATTATAAAAATGAGATTGACTGTATTGGTTAATGAGTGTCCCAGTCACAGAGGGGTCAAATGAATATTCCAAAGTTTCTTCAATATAGTGTACATAGTTGCATTGATATTTGAAATCTTTTATTCATTTTATTGTTCAAATAAGCAAACCAAAATTGAGAAGGAAAAGGTTTACAACTTAAAACATAGTCTTTAATTATTATTTGTATTAAGAATCATAGCGACATTCAAACCGTAGTTCTAGTAGTTTAACGGTTGGTTTGGTTTAAAAATACAACTCGACAATAAGAAGACATAAATACACGATAGGTGCTTGTAGTTTTAACAGTATAACGGTTGGTTTGGTTTAAAATGACGACTCAACAATAAGAAGACATAAATACACGATAGGTGGTTTTCCGCATGTAAACTTAATTTTGGCTAATTTATTTTACACTCAATTCATTTGCTACTAACAAAATCGGTTACAATGACAATTATTGATTTAAATATAGAATTGGGGGACCGTTTGGTTCAGTTTTCAATTCAATGCCATTCATTGAACACAAATTCATGCAATCTTCAACAAAAAAATAATAATTTTTTTTCTACCTAAACCCTCAATATTTATTTTGCTTAGCTTTATTATTATTTTGTTATACGCAAAAATAATTGAACAATTGAGTATTACACTTATTTTTACTATAGAACTAGAGCACATATATAAATTTATGTTATTTTACCATAAGATTACAACTTCTAATAGCAATCTTACAACAAGCGTGTAACTACATTGAATCCGGAGATAATAGATTTGAGAAGCGACTGATGTTCAATTACTAAACTCCAAGGAACTTGATTTGTCAAAAACTACTAATGCAATGCTCAATGAACTTTTTTTAAACAAATGTAAGACCCTGTTTCGAATAACAGGTGTTATTTTAATCGGGTCCGTCTATTTGTGTCCCAGCCGGGACCGCACCCACAAGGAAACACATTGCTGGAAAAACCCATTGACTCAACTTTGAACATATTGCTCAAAGTAAAACTTAAACCCATAACATCTCATATATTTACATAGCATAAGTACCTTATCTTAACCAGTTGAGCTAAGGATCATTGGTAATGCTCAACGAACTTAATTTACATCTCATCTGATAGGGATAAGACTGTTTAATGTGTACCAATTGATTTTATCAGGATTCATCATTTTAAAATTCTCACCTAACTAATTTAAAAAGCATAAAAATGGTTGAATACTAATGCAAAACAGAGGACTGGATCCACATCACATATCTTGCACCCAAAATGTGGCTCTTCACATTACCAATGGCCACTTTTCACATTATGCATACCATTCAAAATAACAATAATAATATATACCCTACATAAATACCATGTTTGACATACTTGTATGTAATCAAAAGACGCACGCCTAGGCACCCAGACATAACACAATGCAAAATAACTGGAATAAATAGGTCAAAACGCGAAGGAAAAACAATTGTTTGAACAGGTGTTAAATAGTCTAAAAAGTTTAAATAAAAACCAAAAAGACACTCAAAACTAGTCTAACAAGACTAAAACATGTTTAAAACAACTAAAAGTGACCAGGAAAAATATATGTGAACTTTGCTTTTTTCATATGTGAACTTTTTATGCGCCTTACGCCCTTCAACTTGAGTGCGTCAGTGTGACTTGAGCTTTGACTACCTACATATAACTGAAAACCTTTTTTAACACGACAACAAAATAATGATGAAAAATATACAAAAAAACATCATTTTTCATACAAATTTAACTCAACATTCATGTATCAGAACAAAAAAACTATATGTCGGCACCATGAACAATCCTATCTATACCTTTCTACATGCATTTCATATCTTCAATTTATAAAAAAATAACAAATTATACATACTTTGGGTTCATAGTATACAAAAAGATCGAACCAGGGCTAGTCTTGGTTTTCCTCAGGTACAGTATTTCCAGTGTCCTCTTGCAGAGCCAAATTTAACCTGTATGAATATTAGGAACATAAATTGACAATGGTGCCAGATAAGAAAAGATTTCATGTTAAAGAAAATTGATCTCCAGGGTGATTTGGAAATATGCCATCACAATCAAATAGAAAATAAAAACTTTGTTTTTATAAAAATCGTCTATTTTCACAAAGGTGTCTTTCTTAAAAGAATTAATAAAACTTACAAACAAATAAATAAACTTATCCAGTAAAATCCTATACACAGCAAAGCTATTCATAGGGTCTGAGGATGGTGGAATGAGGGCATCTTTTACTCTATCCTTGGGGTAGAGAGGCGGCTCCTAGAGAGACCCCCAGCTCAAGAAAATCAATAGAACTTATATTCCAATATAATAATTATGATCATATATTGGAGATGGTAATTCCAGACACGACACGAAAATAATCAGGTTTGGGATTGTCACATCTACCCCGCTTAATAAATAGGTCCTGCTCGGATTGACATGTTTAACGTGTTTAATAAAACAAGTTGCTACACCAACCCATTTATGACCCATTAACCCATTTATACCCTTTACTTATTTTAATTACATTTTACACCTTAAAGTATCAAAATATAAAAGCAGCACTAACCTTAAATAGTTAAATGCAACAGTTTTAACTTTGAAGGCAAACTTGGTTGATCACTAGAAAATTAACACGAGCTGCACCTGGTCTCAAAAATAATTTAGAAAAACCTGATCACTACCTGCATTCACATAGAAATGGGATCACATGTCAAAAAAGAAAGTTAAATAAAATTCCACATAAAATTGTATGAGATCCACTTACTGGGAACAAAGTATCAAAACTTTTGGCAGGAAAACAGGGTCATGATCTCTCGTATTTTTTTGCTAGATCTTTGAGTAATAACCTTTGGCGGAACGCTAAATATTTATCTAAGCTAGTTCCCGCCCACTGCTGACAAAAGCTTTCATCGTTTGGAACAAATGAACTCAAAGGAAACGGTCCTTCTGGAGCTTTTTTTAGCGCAACCAAAAATTTATGGCGGGGACGAATTCTTTGGTCTAGGGATAAGCTTAGGTATGTAGGGTATTTAGTCAAAGATTTGACCTCATTTTGAAGTTCATTGACCAAATATAAGTATTTGGGCTTCAAATTTCCCTCAAGGGATAACGAAAACACCTGTGAATCCACATCAACATGTTAGAATAAAAAAATATCAAATGCATCACACTGTTCCAAATGGAGTTATAACAAGAACATGAAGATAGATCAGAACAGTTTCAGAAGATGCACTACAACTAGAGGTGGTGAGATGTGCAGGTGGCGGGAAGGTTGGGTAACAGACAAAAAGAGTAAATTTGGGGGTCAGGTTGGTTAACTTGACACATTTTCTGTCCAAATTTTGTAACTTCTTTTGTAAACCATTATTGTGTCAAATATGAATACAAGAATTATATTATTTGAAATATATATATTTGAATAAAACTAGTTAGGAGATGGTATGGATTGATTTAAACGGTTAGCTATTTTTCATTTTACCCACTAGGCCCTTCAGATAACAAGACACAACAAATCGACCCATTCATCAGTAAATGGGTCAACCTCTTTGCCCATAAGAAATGGGTACAAAACACTAAGCATTATTCTGATTAATTAACACTCCCCAATCTCAGATTAATAACTAAAGACTTCCATTAAACCATGTGTCTAGACAAATCTTAGTGTTTCTAGCACAGTGAGAAGTAAAAAGATAAAATAACAGAAATCACACCTGAGTGAGGCTAGTCGACACTTTCAGTATATCTGAATTGTGCATGCCAATACTCCTTAAAAAATTAATTCTTGGTAATAAACCGTCTTCAATGCTATAATGAAGAAGCTGAGGATGTTTCGTGACCATTTTTACGATACTGTCCCTGGGTGCTCCGAGTTCTTTGGAAAGAAATCTATACCTAGCATTCCACGAATTATCTATCCTTTGAACCAAAATTTGTGGGCTCAGCTGCACAACTTTACTTAAATCACTTCTTTTAATACCAACTTCTTCAATTAGATACCTAACCGTAGGCTTTAATGAATTTTCCACACTATACGAGAAAATAGATGGAGTAGCTGTTATTATCTGCCCAATTCTTGAATCTTGAATGCCCAAACTGACCAAAAACGCCACATGGGATTTGAGATTGCTTTCCACTGTATACTGTAAAATTTGTGGCTGTCTCAAGAGTACTTTTTTTATATCTTTACTTTTTACACCAACACTCATCAAGTAATCCAATCTTTCTTTTGCTGCAGTAACATTTATTTGAAGTGAAGGCATGTGTCGCGAGTACATTTGTAAAAAGTGAGAATCTTTGAGGCCAAATGTTGCGAGGTAATCGAGTAAGGGAAACCATTTTTCATCAACATCTATTTCATCTAATAAACGCCGATATTTGATCTTTGAAGATTTCCCTGCCTCCTGTTGGTAATTTGATAAGTCAAACAGTTTCTTTAAGTAATTGTACAATATTCACTAAAAAGATTCAAATAATCAGTGCAACAAAACTGGATGTAAGGACAGAGTTCGGATGGGCTTATACCTCTTAATTTTCAATAATAGAAAATTTTGATGTTTGAGTGTTGGAAACTCTAATTATTAAAGAGGGGATTTTGAATAAAATACCAATATACTTTTTCATTTGTCCCATTTTAGTCATTTTGCATTTCTTTGTGCATCTGAGTCATTTAAAGATGACTTTGTATGCAAAAAACCACCTGTCTAAAATGATAACTTTCGTATAAAAAACATTTCAAGTTGTGTGAAAATGTTGGATTTATCTAGATTGCTAACTTTTATATTAACTGATTACAAAGTGACCCAAACGGTACACAAAACCACCTTTTAATAGCTCCAAATTATATAAATAAAAAAAGATGCACAATGTCTAACACAGGAGTAATGAAAAATACATTGACATTTTATACAGAAAGGCCCCATAAGTAATTTATAGGCAAAATGACCAAAAAGGACAATATTGTGGGAAAAAGAGAGACATGTTAAGTGGGTGTAAAAGTTTCTCAAATTATGTATAGGAAGGAGAAAATATGTATTTTAATTTATCCTTAGTCCCTTAGATAATCAGTTTTGTTAGTAAGAAACCAACCATCAAAAAAAAAATAAGTAAAAAATTTAAAGTAGAAAAGCCATCTAGATGGTTGAACCCAACCTTATCGTTCCCCCTGAAGTTGTTTCTATCCAACATGACCTTTCCATTTCCGTTGATCTGCAGTTTCCTACCTGTCCTTGAGTACATGCTGCCTAAAGATTCAATTCATTTAGAAGGAACATATACAATTATACATACCATAACAATATATTCAAACATTCTCAATATTCAAATGAATTACCTCTATTCCTACTGCCATTAATTGCAGCTTGTGACTTACGTTTGGGTTTATCATCATCAACATCTGATCCTGGGTCCTGTATATACATTGAAGAGTCAAAGAAGATAGTGTTGACAAATGAACAACCGGAGTTATTCTAATATATATATATATATATAAACCTACTTATAGTCAGTGGCTTGCTAATTTCTCTAAATGGGTTCTCAAACAGGAAGCTAACACAAGTTAACATTAGTCTAGAACACGGATCAAGTAAGTTGTGCCTGATATGCAGACTAACTTGGGTTGATTTTTGAGTTTTTGACGAAAAACTATCATGATTCTATATATCTAATTTTCTTTTGAACAGCGAGCGCACTCATCCCCTTAAAAACAAGTCCTAAAAACCACCAATTGCCCACTTAGTGGGACTCGAACCCACACCACATTAGTTGGATAAACCCCAGGTGCCACTAAACCAAGAGGCCTATCAGCATTTCTAATTATTGAAGGCTAAACTTACCAAAGAAGTAACTTTAACAACTCAACACCCCCCAAAATGCAAATTTCAGCAAACCCTAAAGCAGTTAACCCCATAACACCAGAACAACTCACATCAGATAGCCAAAACTCATCATCATCATCATCATCAACAACATCTTCATGCTCATTATCACTATCATACGGCGATAGCCTCTGCCCGAACCTCGACCTCCGATTGGACTTAAGAATTCTGGGATTGGAGTGCGACGACGAAAGAGCAAATCTTCTACAACTGCTGGTGTTGCTTCTTGTTGTTGTTGAATTCAATGCGTCATGTGGGTGGGTTCTGAATCTTTGGAATGATGGAAGATGGGGGTTTGGGAGAAGGGGATAAAGGGTGGAATTTGGCGGGTAGAGAGATGAAATCGCCATGTGTAATGGGGATAAGGTAAAACCCTAATGGTGGGAAGCAGTGGTAGTTGTAGTGGAATATCCATGGTGATTCTCACTGTTGGCTTGTTGTCGTCTCTACATTCACACAATTGCTAACCAGTGGTTTAGGTCCCTTAACCCATTGTTAACTTGATTTATACTTGTTATTATTACAAACCTATCCTTTAACCTTCTGTTCCAGAGAACTTTTTTTTTTTTTTTTTTTATATCTTCTTTTGCTTTTGTTTTATTTTCTCTTATTGATTTAAGCTTTATTTTTGTTTTATTTTCTATTAAAAAAAATTCAAAAACCTATTATGTTTTTTTCTCTTTCTCTTTTTAAATGAACTCACCAACATAGCATAAGATATTCATCACATAGAGTAATAATATTCGTCATCAGTAACTTTAATACCCAAAACGATTATTTTGAACAAAATGATTTTACCCGGTGCCGGTTCGGTTAACACCGGAAACCTTTTATTTCAAGAAAACCCAAAATTATGCACGAGTTTCTTACCGGATCTCGTTTGGACAATGGTGGGCCGGTGGCCCAATCGGCCCATACAAAGATATCATCTTCAGTCTTCACCCCTGTGAAAACATACACACAGTTGGAACGATCGATTATCGATACACTGAGCAGCCATTGTTACTTCACGAACACCACAAGAACAAAGATGAACACAGACATCACTGCATCTGCAAAACCAGAGTACCCAGTAATCGATCGTAATCCACCGTTCACAAAGACCGTCGGAAACTTCAACACCCTCGATTACCTCCGATTCACCACCATCACCGGCATCTCCGTCACCGTCGGATACCTCTCCGGTCACAAACCCCCTTCATCTTCAACAAATCTTGCTCAACCCCACTTCAATTTCATCGTAATGTAAGATCTGTTGCTCGATTTTGCAGGGATTAAGCCTGGGATCAGAGGGCCGTCGATGGTCACCGGAGGTCTGATTGGAGTTATGGGTGGGTTTATGTACGCTTATCAGAACTCTGCTGGAAGACTCATGGGGTTCTTTCCTAATGACGGTGAGGTTGCTCGTTACAAGAAGTGATTTTGCGTTTTCCCCAATTTTTCGATTTAGGGTTTTGGTGAAAAGAAACTCGTATGGATCAATTGCGTGTTTTGTGATTCGGTTCAAGATACTTGTATGAATCTGTTGGTAATAATTGGAATGATCTTGATGCTTTTATTGTGCTTGTTAGTTTCGGTTGCTAAAAATGATGTTTTGGCCAATAATGTATGTTCTTTTGAATGTTTTAGATGAATGTGCTCTTTTGTATTTGGTTTGATGCATTGATGTTATCATGAGAACCCACAAGATTATTAAACAGTTTGTAACATCTATGAATCAATCTGCAGACTGTGAATTGATCTTGATTTGACATACCCTTGAATCTTTTGATGCAATTTTCAATGCCAATAGTAATGAATAGATCTACTTGCTGTTGTAACTCTATGGATAAATCTGCATTTAGCAGTTCATGTGTAGTGCAGTAGTTCTTGATTAGATACTGTCGTTGAACCAATCTGCACGCTGCGCTTTGCTATTTGATCTTCATGAATTTGTATAATGTGTCATTCTTTTATCCTGAATTGATCCATGTGCATGAATCTGGTGATGCTCATATTGTTTCTAAAATGCTTGTAGAATACTTGCCAATAATGATGATTGAAGTCAGACTGTATCAATGCTTATAGAATACCTTCCAAAATAGATTTCCCATTTATAATAGGTTGGATGGCTTTCATGATATAGAGACTACATTTTCTCAAGTAGTTCTTGGAATTTTCATACAAATGGAAATTGTATATGCTTCAGGTTAAGATGATACATTTTGCATGTTGAGAAATCCATGATTTTTGACCAAGTTATGCACTATAATATGTGTGTGTGTAATCAAAGGATACACCAGAACAATAAATCTGTATCTTTTTATAAGATGGTATCAACGCTTTTTGTCGGTGTGTATGTCCATATGAGTCATGAGCTTTTCATTGGGTAGAGTTTTATGGGATTATTGTTTGTTAATGAGATTAGAAGTATATGGGTTTAACCAGTGTTGCAAAAATCGGCCTAGGCGGCCGCCTAATCGGCTATTAATCGCTAGGCGGCCGACCACCTAGGAGATTTTACCTAATCGGCCAATTAATCGCTAGGCGGTAAAAGGTGGTCAAATTTGGCCCCAGGCGGCCTTAGGCGACCTAGGCGGTCCAAATCGGCCGAAAATTGCAAATTCCGGCGACTTTTCCGGCGAGATTCCTACAACTTCCAGCCAGATTCCGGCCACTCTTGAAATTCCGGCGAAAATTTTGTAAATTCCGACCAGATTTGTTTATATGTATATAAAACTAAACATTTTTATAAAGATTACATATAAAAACGTTTATATATATATGTAAAATTGAAAATTATATATAAAATTTTCAAACCAAGTAATCCCGATTAATCCATACTAATTCCGATTAATCTCTAGTTTTTACCTCACCGTCCGACTAGCGCCTAACGATTTTTACAACATTGGGTTTAACAAAGCAAAAGGAATTAGGAAATGTCAGATTTACAAAATGGGAAATATTAAACCTTCTTATAAAAGATTAACATAAATATCAATGTTTAAAAAACCAGACGGGTTGGAGGTGGGTTTCCACCGGATTGTTTAGGACCGATTAGCATCAGCAGTCGGTTTATTCTACTCTGCTCCGTTAGTTTGTTACTAAATCGACAACACCAATGGTTCCTAGATTAATCATTGGTCAGTTTGTTTTGGTTTTCACAACACTGCCATCACCTGGTTAAGATTTTTCTGAAACTAAAAACCTTAAAATGTTATCCTAAGTCTTAGGTGTTCACCTAGGTATAAATCCTTTCTTAGGTGACAAAAACCTTAACTAAAAATCTTGTTTGCATTAAATGATGGTTTAATGTGTATAAGTTTCTTATTAGTGAGCTCCTTACAGCTTCAAGTCCTGCATCCCGCATACAAACACCCAAAACTATAAATCATAACGTTTGCAAAAGGTTATCTTTTCATCTTAAAGTTGCTGAATGATGTCTTCCGTTTATGAGGAGACGATCACAAGTATGGAGTTTGACATCATATCTTAGGCAAATCATAGTGTAGCGCGAGTTGAATATGAGCTAAGATTTCTGCTTTGGGTTATCACAAACCAAATCAACGTGACTCTATTGTTATCAATTCAAGCCACTTAATACTATAAGCGCCTAATCTTGCTCATTGAATAGTCATGGATTAAAATGTAATTTTGGTAAGGTTGGAAATTATTAAATTTAACAATTGGTTAGTCTATTTTCAGTTAAATTAAGGGGCTGTTTTGCAACTTCTAAATGATTAAGTGCTGAACCAATAAGATGTCTGAATCATTAAGTGTTGAATCATTAAGAAGTCTGAACCATTAAGAGCTAGTATATAATTTAACTATTTAAAGACAAATGTCTGACCAATTTAGATAATATGTCTTAACCATTCAGTATTAGACCTCTTAACCATTTAGTATTAGAGCTCTTAACCATTCAGCATCAGTATAATGCTTAACCAATCAGAGGTAAATCTTCTAACCATTCAGACATGTGCTCGTGAAACAAACATTCTGAACCATTAAATGTTGAACCATTCAGACATCTGAACCATTAAGAAGCTGATTAAAAGGCTGTCAAACAGCCCCTAAGGCTAAGATTTGTCGTTAGAGTGCTAATAATACCATTTGTCATGTAAAATTAGATTATCCGAATGTGAAACGTTGGTGGCTAAAACATTCGTAAGTGGGCTTTATATCATTCGAATGGGTACCCGCATCTACCCATAAGTCATCATACTTGGTTAACAATCCATAATGGCATAATACATGAATGTGGAACAATGATAATCAAGTTTGACCATTAATAATTAATGTTTTTGGTTATCACATTAATTTTAGACTTGAAAATCCATATGTATATCCATAAAAAACATTCATAGGTGAATTTTGATTGTGATTGACTCTCGAATTATATGAAGTGTATCATGTGTTAAGAAGCCCACACAACCACAAGGCCACAAGGGGTTGTACAAAATACAATATCACATGCAAATCAATATTCATTTACCTTCACAATATAATAAAGTAAATTACTTTATGTTTATTTATTTATTAAATTACAACAAACAAATATACCGTTTAAGAGCATTTACATCTCATTTCTTATTTTTTTTCTTTATACTTACATTAAAAATAACTATTTTTTCTCTTTTCTTTCAATTAAATAATATTTTTAACACCTTTATTATTATTATTATTATTATTTTCTTCCACTCATAATCACTTTCAAAAATATTAAAAAAATTATAAGAGTTGAACAGTAAATTTTTAAGTTTACAAGTAAACAATAATATTTTTTTCATTCTATTCACAGCCATCCAAAACCATATCATATAATTTAAAGTCTCTAGTCACATATTTTTAAAAAATGAGATGTGAATGCTCTGTCAAACACAAACAATAAAATTCTTGTACTTTAAGTGTTTTTTCGTCTTATTAAACTTAAAAATTACAAAAAGTGAATAATTAACAATTTATAATGGTTCGTAAATCATACGTTACAAGCAGTTAAATTACAAGTTTAATTATGTTGACTGCACTATTGCCTGTGGGCTCAATACCCGATAACACAAGGTCTTTTAGTTGACTTGATTACATCATAGCATCACGCTGACGAAGATAAATATCAGCATGAGCAATATACACTAAAACCCCTAATGTTTTATATATTTTCATGACGGCCCTTTGGGATATTTACTTCTTTACATGATATGTTTTTATGCAAATGTATTTGATTTCACACCATGCCAGATGAGATAAAGAGGACAAAAGCAATGGATGTTTTTAGTAAGAGTTTTTATTGGTGAAGGATGGAATCTTATATTTGTATTTATTATTATAATCTCAGTTTAATATCTTGTGAATTATTGGGTAATAGGGAATTATCGGGTAATAGGGAGATTTAGTGAATAATAATGAATGATGTTATCAACCTTCTTTTAATTATTAGATCATGAAACAAATACTGATTCGTTTTAATTGAGAAAAATAATTTGATACAGGGTTGATATACAATCTGTTACTCTACTAATATATTTAAAAGAAAATAACACTGTACATCTAGGTTTATTTATTTATTCATTTATATTTGGGTATAACAATTTAGTGTTTTTATCTTTGTCATTAAAAATCAATGAGAATTAAGAAGAATACATTAATTAGGTTTAGACTAATTTTTGCTTTATCAAACTCATTTATATTTATTTTAACTTGTTTTCTTTTCATTTTGGGGTTTTGTTTTATTTTTTTCTCACGCCCATGATTATCTCATTTTTACGATGAGGTATGCATAAGGGTTTTACACTAAAATGACAGCTGTTGTGACATATTTTTTATCTTTATTGACGGCGTAGGGTTTTACGTTGATTGACAACTGTTGCAATGTATTTTGGTATCTGCGTTTTCATATTCAGACTCGTATTGGGATTTTCAGCGCAACATGCGGAAGATAAAACCTAGTTACTTTCAAACATGAGGTGGTATGTGGTGGTTGGCTGGCAGGAAGCGGTGACAACACTTTTGGGTGGGGGTGGGGTTTCTTCTCCTATTTTTATTCTTTTTTGTTCACTTTTTTCATTTTATTAAAATTTTTCTACGTAGTTTAATTTCTCTTACATTTTGTTATAGTGTTCAACTACATTTTAAATATATAATTTATTTAAAAATAGTTTTATGTATTCGATGAGATAAGACCTTGGGCCGTCGGCCACCCCACCCCTCCTCAATCCTTAGGGTGGTGTCTTGAAACAACGTAAACTTAAGGGGGTAAATTATAAGGTAAATTATAAGTAGACCAAACTATAATGACATGATTCTAGCAATTAACAGTGTTGTTGACAAAATAAAAAAAATAAAAATAAAAATAAAATATAAATAAGTAAATAAATAAATAAATAAAAAGAGTGTTAGAAGGTTGGTTTTGACCAATGTCACTATCCCTATGTTTTCTTCAAACAAACCGCGGAAATGTGGGTTCAACCTTCGACTCATCTTCACTCTCACTGACCCACACACACACACATACATATATGATATATATACACACATTCAAATCTTCAAACCCATTGATTGAAATTGAAATTGAAGAACAAATTTATCATCTTTTTCGTCAGATAAAAGGTATGTCAAAGCAAATTCATAATCTTGAGATCACATCTGATTTCAATTTTGAAAAGGGTTAGTTGATTCAGTAACTGTTGGTGGGGATGAGGAAGGTGTTTAAGTTCTGTTAATTAGCAGATTTATGGTGTTTGTTCATGTTTAGTTGCTTAATTCATCGTTAATTTGGGGTGTTTGTGCTTCTGGAACGGGAATTTTGGTAATTAGGGTTTTGCTTTGAAAAGGGTTAGTTGATTCTGCAACTTTTGTAAGGATGAAGAAAGTGTTTACATTGTGTTAATTAGCTGAATTATGGTTTTTGTTGATGTTTAGTTGCTTAATTTATTGTTAATTTGGGATATTTGTGCTTCTGGAACGCGAATTTTGGTAATTAGGGTTTTGCTTTGCGTTATGATAATGCTTTTAGGTGATAATTCAATGTCGGAATCTGATTTTAGGAACATAAGCAGTAATTTAAACTCAGTTTTTCATAATATTGTGTTTACATGATCCTGGATGGATTATTAGAATATTTTTGGGATTTAGGGTTTATATAATTGTTGAAATACCTTACAAATTTTGGGTCTTTTTGATACTGTAACATGAGTATCATCAATGGATGATTTTAACCTTACATGTACTGTTGTTCATCTCTATGCATGTTATCAGGTTACTTTATATAGTGTATCTTGATTAAGATTGCCGTCAAACAGTTGAATTCAGATGAATCAGAATCTATACTCAGCTGATATAAACCAAGGAAACTGTTTTTCTGTTCAGACATCTGAGTTTGTTAACTACTCGTCTTCTACAACGAGCTTTTCCTCAAATGGCAGCACGGTTTCACAAGATTCTCAAGCCTACATACCCGACACGTATCATTCACCTGACTATACTTACACCTCACATGTAAGTAGAGCTGGTTTTTCGGATTATAATGGTGATGATATAGAATACAAGCTTAGAGAACTAGAAACTGCTATGATGGGAACCGAACATGACTTGATGGGGTCGTTTGATGGTTTAGCGTCGAGGGATGTCACTAATCACACAACGTCACTCACTACAGAAGGGAGAACAATAGCAGATATCATATATAGGAAAGACATTAAAGAGTTACTAATTGCTTGTGCAAAATCAGTAGCTGAAAACGATACAATTACCGCCAACTGGCTTATGTCAGAGTTACGCCCGATGGTTTCAGTATCTGGCGAGCCTGTTCATCGATTAGGTGCTTACATGTTAGAAGGGCTCGTAGCAAGGTTATCTTCTTCGGGTAGTTCTATTTACAAAGCTTTGAAATGCAAAGAACCAACGGGTGATGAACTCTTTTCTTACATGCGTGTGCTCTATGAAGTATGCCCTTATTTCAAATTTGGGTATTTATCTGCCAATGGAGCAATTGCAGAAGCCATGAAGAACGAAAACAAGATTCACATAATTGATTTTCAGATCGCGCAGGGTGGTCAATGGGTGACCCTAATCCAAGCTCTTGCTTCCCGCCCTGGTGGGCCCCCTAGCCTTCGTATCACAGGCGTTGATGATTCCACTAATGCATACGCTAGAGGTGGAGAAGTCAACATTGTTGGTCAACGGCTTGCAAGTTTAGCAAAGTCTTGTAACGTTCCATTTGAGTTTCATGGTGTAACGGTTCCAGGCTCTGAAATTGAAGTCAAACATCTAGCAGTTAGACCCGGTGAACCATTAGTGGTTAACTTTGCGTTTATGCTACATCACATGCCTGATGAAAGTGTAAATCCCCAAAACCACAGAGACAGACTTTTAAGAATGGTAAAAAGTTTATCTCCCAAAGTCGTTACACTCGTTGAACAAGAATCAAACGTCAACACCGCCCCTTTTTTCAACCGATTTCAAGAAACACTGAGCTACTACACAGCTATATTCGAATCAATCGATGTAACTCTACCTAGGGATCATCAACAACGCATCAGTGTGGAACAGCATTGTCTTGCACGCGATATAGTGAATATTATAGCATGTGAGGGGGCTGAAAGAGTTGAAAGACATGAGCTTTTGGGGAAATGGAGGTCAAGATTTACTATGGCTGGATTTAAACCTTACCCTTTGAATTCATCTGTGAATTCCACCATTAAAGCATTGCTTGAGAATTATTCTCATAAGTACAGGCTTGAGGAGCGCGATGGGGCGCTGTTTCTTGGCTGGATGAATCGCGATTTGGTTGCTTCGTGTGCTTGGAGATGAAGTAGAAGGCAAGCTGAGAAACTGTGTAAGGTTTAGATTATAAGATTAACATCCTTGTTATTATATATTGTATAATATGTCAAATTGATGATAATAAATGATAAATATGGCAGTGTACATGTCTTTAGACAATATCTTTAGATTCATCTGTGGTTGGAAATGAACTAGAATGCAAACTGAGAAACTTTGTAAGGTTTAGATTATAAGATTATCATCCTTGTTATTATATATTGTATAATATGTCATATTGATGATATATATGATAAATATGTTTTTTGCATGTCTTTAGCCGGTATTGTTGGATTTAGATAAGAGGTCACAATTTCAACTTATTTGATTGGCGTTAGTGTTATCTCTAACGGATTAAACATATAAACTTGAAACATCTTCTAACAGAAAACACGTCAAATGTGTTAAACTTTCATTGAAAATGTGTATTTGAGTAGTAAAGCATTAACACATAAAGTCTTGGAAATCCTTTTATAAATAAACTAGTAAATTAATCTCGCGCGTTGCTATGGGTTTTTTTCTCCGTTAACCTGATTGGTTTCTCATCTCTAACAATATTAACATAATATTAACAATATTAACCAAATATACAAATACTTCAAATTAACCATTCTTGTTTAATTATATATTATTTAAAATATTATATAATCATAATTTTTTATGTACATTAATGTTTTATCTATATTATCTTTTAAAACGAATAATTCATGTTGTATGTGCCAATTAAACATTTATGTTTCTTAAAATAAATATAAATTCATGAAATCGACATATATAATTATATATATATATATATATATAAAGCATTTTAGAAGGACATTTTAAAATATCATTAAATTAAAAACACTTACCTCACTCAATGCATAAAGTACAACAATTTTTAAGAGTAAAATATTATTTTTAACATTATTTACAAATCACCTTTTACAATTAGTTACATAATAACCTTATAATTACTATAAATTACATAAAATTTTACATTATCTATCCATAAACCAAAAAACGTAATTTGTTTTATATTTCTGTTATATCAATAAATAATGTCTAAAAATATTTTGATACTACAATCGTAAATATGTTTTTCTAAAATGTTTTGGTGTAAATTTTTGCTGAACCGATATGTATTTTGTAAGGTACAATAAGTTAATACATAAATGTTTAAGTCATCATGCAAAATCTATTTATTTGGTGTTTTAAATTTTAGCTTAAAAATATAATAAACTTTTAAAAAATTACTATAAATATAACAAAATTAGAAACTCGTGTCATAATATAAAATGTTGACCCGTCGCATTGCGCGAACATCATTCTAATAAATATATATATAATTTTATTTGTTTGCATGTGAAAAGATATGAGGCTGTGTGGTGATTTGTGCATCGAGTGGTTTAAATCAAGTCACTACAACTCACAAAATTGAAACCCCATGGTTTTAAGTTATCCAAAAGACTCAAAACCATTTACAAAACCATCAAAAAAATACCTTCTTTTGTCTTTTACATTCTCTCTCTTACGGCTACGATCATATTGCTCCCTTTTTTTATTACTTGAATTCTAACTAAATAAAACTAAATACATTGAAATTCTTTTTAAGGTTCATTGAAAAACAAATAGACACTTTCTCTCTTTTTCAATATCTTGCAACCATCACAACCCATCTCCAACCTCTCTTCCAATGTCCAGTCACCCCCACCACCCATTTTCAATCGGCGTAACTATCGTCATTCGTCACCGTCACCCACCACCACTGCAACCAACGTAGAGACAACACAGTTTCACCGAATAACTCATTTTCACATCTCTCTCTCTCTCTCTCCTGCCACAACGGCGACCACTACCACAACCATCACATCACCACAATTACATGTTAATTCTAACCCTCCTCGATCGGGAGAGAGGAATCAAATGGAAAACCATCACACCGACCAATATATAGACCCGTGGCCGTTGCCATAGCTTCGATACCGGTGACTTCACCAAGCTTTTGAAGGTGAACATTGCGGTCCTAACGATCCTTAGTTCCAATCTCATTGAAAGGCCTGAACGATCCATAGTTCCAATCTCGATCGTTGCATCACTAGCTTGTAATTTCAACATTCTGTTTGAAGACTTGAGCTTTTGAAAGTTGTACATTGCACTTTGCGTTTGGTACGTTGGCACTGTAGCCACCGACCAAATGGATTAATACGCATTATAATTAGATTACTCATGTATATGTTGATATGTTATGTTTTAGCTGTAACGGATTAACTGTATAATTGGAAAAGTTATCTTACAAGGAAAGGAAACAGGTCAAATAGACATAACTAGAATTAATCCATCGCGTTGTGACGGAGGCGTAAAACCATATCAAATGGCACCAATGTCATACCACTGGCAGCGACCACCAACACTGAAATTACGGTGTGTTAATGCGAACAAATTAGACTGATACTTAAAACATAGAAAAAATTAATGAAGTCAATCTAGGACTCACGTGTTGCGATGAACTTGTCAATCGGATGAAAATAGATGTAATAATGTTAAACCACACATCCACATTGCGTCGTGTTAAATCACAAATGTTAGAACGAAATGTAAAAAATGTTGAACCATACTTGCATGTTGCATCGTGTTAACTTTAAAAACTCAAGACAAACGTAAAACATAAATTTACGAAAGATAAAAAATATAAAAGAAAAAAAATGAAAGTAAAAAGTTGTAAGATCAAATTGCCAAAAACAAAAATTTTGGGCCAAAAATAAAAACTCAAAATTTTGTAAGGTTACATTGTTCAGATAAAAAAGTGTTGGGTTATAAACAAAAAATACATTTTACAAAACACTTTATGCATAAAGTATAAAGAAGTTAAAAATTAATATATTATACATTATTAAGTTATTAACATCATAATCCATCGTAATTGTAATATTCTCAAAATACTTTTTGCCTTTTTGAGTAATATTCGTTACAACAATAAACAATTCCTCATTTTGTATAATTAAATAATTCACAAGATTATAATCACTTTGAATACATTTTAATCGACCATTTGACAAGTATAAACCATTTTGATAACTATATTGTAAATTATATAGTATACAATACACAACTTCATGTACAAAAATCTTTATAGGTATTTAGTTTGACCACAACTGTTTATTATTAGCAAAAAAAATATCCACCTACTTACTTTAAGCAATATTATTTTAGTTTTTTTTTATAATATTTTGATTAATAGTATTATTTAAATGATTTAAATATCATCATACATTTAATAATATTTTAACAAAAGATTTCAACATTATAAAAAAAGATATTTTAAAATATAATTTACCGTTTTAATGGTTCATATTATTCAAAACGAATCATATCCATATCTTTGCGTAATTCTCCAGATTCAACATACTTATCTTAATCAAACAATTAACGAATCAACGTCACTTTTAATCACGTGACGTTGCCGCCGCAACGCGCGAGTCTTTTTAACTAGTTGTAATACATTTGATTCAATCTCTTAATTCCCTAACATTAAGTATCGTGAATTACATAATATTCTTGTTGATAACTGCATTTTCTATAAATAAAAGAACTTAAAATATATAAAAAAACGGTTAATTCTTAATCGTTCAGTATTAAAGTTACATTTTGATCATTAATAACTATTAAAGAAAACCAAATAGCCCCTAAATTTTCACCTACCAAATATTAGATATCGAATAAAAACAAATGAAACTTTTTTCTATTAAAAATGACATTTTAAATCCAGCCATATAGTCAATTTCTTAAGGGATATGATATTCCTGCAAGACATGACCTAACATGACAATTTTAACACTACACCATTAGAATAAATATTATTAAGAACACATTTGAATATTTGAATACATAATTATAGAATATGACGAGTTAATTAAACAAGATAAATCTAGTCCTAATATATGAACCATTTACCTACATTTCTACAAGACTTTGTTTTCACAATTCGAACACGTGAGTCATGTGACCTTTATGTGAATATGATAACAATCTTACTGTTATTTTAAAATTCGCGTATAAGTATTCGATATGTTAATAAAAAATTTTCCAGCAAGAGGGTCAATGGACCTCTAGTTTCACATTATATCATTTGACACTTGAATTTGACTGCGAGTCTCTTTTTCAATACGAGAAGTATAACAATCGGTCTGACAATAATGTGAATAAACTTAATTTGTTATTCGCTTTTATCAAACACCATATATATAGGATTCAGTGGATTTATCAAATACATAAAAGCGTATGCAGTTAAAAACTATATGGTTCAAACATAAGGTTATGAAAAGACAAAGTGGCATCGTTTTGTATATATCTCTTTGTTATAACTTGTCAAATTGCACCCCTGACTTTCAAAACTACCAAAATAGCGTTTATAATAGTTATAAATTTAATTAATTAAAGAATTTACATCCGCGGGGATAGCTCAGTTGGGAGAGCGTCAGACTGAAGATCTGAAGGTCACGTGTTCGATCCACGTTCACCGCATTTCATTGTTTTCAGTTTTGCTTTTCAGTCCCTAATCTTTCAGAAACTCTTATAACAGTATTTGTTTCTTTGACATTCACGATATATGTTTCATGGCACATGAACAATCAGTGTGAAGTGAAACATCGTCTTATATGTTATTTAATTTATTTATGTTTTGCAATATTTAATTTTATTTACAGTCTTACGATTTGGATGAACTTTTAAAAGCATGATTTTGTAATGTTTAATACATGCTTAGTAATGTATAATCTATACCGTATGACAAATTTATTGTCTATACAGGCGATAATCAAACATATGATTGATTTATCTCAATGTCACTTTGATCATATTATCAACTAGTATTATGACCCGCATTGCGGCGGGGTGTAAAATGACGTAAAAATTAATAATTAAAATGTAATCGCAAATCCATGTGTTGAATGAAAATCAAATGTTGTTGAGAATTTGCATGTTGAAGAGGACATTGAAACCGTAGTTAACATTCGTAATTTGATATAAAAAATGCATGGTGTCAAGAAACTGCGCGTTGAAAAGTATGTTGAAGCCTTTGATGACGTACATTAATATATGAAAAATAAAACGAAACTCTAACGTGATACTTTGTATATATGTGATTTGAATAAGAGCAATACATTATGTTATATTATATATTTGAAAGGTAGAAGTAGAAACATATAATTAGTTAATCAAATAAGAAAGAAATAAATAAAGTATATGTATAAATCCACTAAGCATATGTACAACCTATTATGTATTAAAGAGTTGGTAATAACGAACAATTAGCCAAGAAATTAAAACCAACGTAATCAAAATAATGATTGTGTCATGTCCTCACAAAGCAAGAAATAGGCTAGAGTTCCATATGTTATAAAATTTCTAACTTAATAATTGTATTATTATATGATCAAGAAATAGCACTAAACTTAACAAAATGGCGAGTTGTATATAAACACTAGAATTGAAAAACAGGCATGTCGGTTAACGAATCTAATTGTAATTGTAAATTTGTTTTATGAACTTAGAGCTTTGAAGTATGTTGTGTTCTATGTATCATAGTTAAAGGATATTCCATAACTTTTGTTTTTTATTTATTTTTTATGTGCTTTGTTTAGTTGGCTGTATGATGTGGATCAAAAGATTTTCATTTGCAAACTAGTCCTTCACACGTATATATATTTACTAAAAAAATAACCATTTTAAATTATCATTTTAAGGTTTCATGTTAATAATTTCTGCTACAACATCTTATATAAGAAGAACTTGTACTATCATTATCATCCAGCATTATAGGATGTCAACATGTAATTTCATTTGCATTATAAATCCTAAATACGTATCTTTATATTTACTATAGATAAGATGTTACAAACTCCTATTTTTAAATAGGTTTCGTCCGTGAATATAATTAACCTCTATTAAAGGTGTTAATTCATGTTTCTTCCAATCTCTTTTCCATTACACTCTATGGGACTAAGGTGGCGGGGTGCTTGCGGCTTGAGGTTGCGACGGGACCAGTGTCGTGTGGCAACACTTCCTCTGGTCCCTACGCCGCATATATTCTCCGCCATGCCACGGGAAGTCGTCATGACACACCACACCACAAACAAATATTTTTTGACCGTTGGAGCATACCCCCTCCCTAAAGGCTAGTTGCCTAAAAAATACACTATAAATGCAAATGTTACACACCAATTCAAAAAATTCTTTACTTACTCTACTCACTAACAATTTTTAAAAAATATCCTGTGATTTATTTTGTTTCCTCGTCATCCTCTTTGGATGGTTCCCAGTCTGACGGATTGAAATTTTATAGTTTTTTTGCTGAACACGTCGACGAGGCTAAAAGCTCGAGAAGTGATCATTTAGAGCTAGTACTGTTTTTATGAACGATTATTTTGTGGAGAAGCCAAAATACACAGACTAGATGTTTAGAAATAGGTTTCGGTTACCTCGGGATTTATTTCTATGCATTGTTGAAAATACACGCAACAACTTTTGATGGTTTATAAAAGGGTTTGATGGGAAGTGGAAAGGTGCACTTTGGCAATACGTTAACTCGCAACATATAATTTGTCACACTCCAACCTTGACGGCGGAAACATCGAGATATGAGGGTTAAGATTGTTCACAACCACATAACGCTATATTTAAATGTAAATATTAAAATTATAAATTTCAAAAGGCATTACAAACATAAGTCTCAAACATGAAATAAGTTTCAAACAAAACAAAACATTACATAAACATTTTATTTAATTAACTAGGTCCAAGTCCTAGTTTTATTGTAAGCTTCAAAAGACCACTTTAAACTTGAGGGTTACCTGAAACATGATAAAAATAAAGGTCAACTATAATAGTTGGTGAGTTTCCAAGGTTTTCATACATAATAATAACAAGTTTACGAGTAGCAATTCATGTCATAGGTCATAAGTTAGTAAGGTTATAGAACACATATCGTTACAACCAAACCTCAACCTGATTACAAGTATATAAGATTGGCTAAGTGTATTTGGTTCCCATGATGAACAAGCATAAGTCATCAGAAGTCGGCAATACATCGACTTTAGCACCAAATAGGCTTGTCAGGCCCAAAGATCTAAGACGTCGCCAGGCTAGCAATAGTTA
>BJCM01146422.1:0-34025 GCA_018326385.1 Flaveria bidentis
CTTGAAAATTACTTCTTGTGTTCCTTATTACTTACTATATTGTGATCAACTCTTATTGACTCTATCTTTATCCGAGTGTTGTTCAAGTGAGTTTGAGAGAAAAACAAAGTGTAAGTGACTTTAACTGATCCTACAATGTTATTCCCCTTCAGCAGGTCAAGACTCAGCTCACTATGATTCTTGATTTGCAAGGGATTGTAAGAAGGTCTGTGAGCTATACTCCTGAAGAAAAAGAGATCATCCATGATCTGACAGATGAGCAGCTTGCTGATATATTCAGATTAAATCCAGATGAAATTGTCAAAGATGGTTTGGAAGTTGATGTCTTAAGTGATGAGGAACTACAAGATGTGGATGAAATAGGGATTGAAGATGTCACAGCTGACCACTATCCTGAGTACACTGACCCTAAGAGCAATGTTATCCCTAACTTTGGTGAAACTTTTGGCCGTGATATTTTTGATAAGCTGGAGGAGATGGAGAAAGAAAAAGACAAAGATGAAAGTAAATCCCAAGCGTCAGATGAAAATTTTGACTTAAAAAAAGCTGAATGGGCAGCTTGTTTTGTTGAAATGAAAGCCCAATGCACACCTCCAAAGCTGAATGCCTACACCAAACTTTACAGAGTCAATAAAAATCAGAAAGTGTCAGGCAAGATTATCGCGTGGGCATATTTTGAAGACTTGTAAGTCTATGTTGTTAAAAGGTAGAAAGGGATTGAGTACTTCAGATATCCACATGATCTGAAGACTCTTCCTGGTTTTGAGCTCAACAGACTGGCATGCTTAGATCTTTTGTATGCCAACCCGAGAAAGATGTCAGGATGTTAAAACAATTAGTTTTGTTAAAGAATGTGAAACATCTAAAAGAGAAGTGAAACAACCCACCCAGACACATCTTAAACCCCTACCATACTCAACCCTGCATCAAAATTTTCCTCAATCTGTAGAAGGGAGATCATGATACAGTTGGAAAACGAGGACATATCTCTCCTATTTGTCCTTTTTATCAAACACCCAAAAAGAAAATTGAACTTTTTGATGAAAAACCAAGATTTTCTAAAATTAGATCTAATACTCCACCTAAGAGTATTATTGAACCTAAAGTTCAAACTATAAGCCAGTCGTATGTTTACCACAAACAGGCCATACACAAAACTGGTTTATGGAAGATAAAATCAAGTAATATGTCTGATAGTGAGAACAAGAAAAAGAAGGATGTACCCTCATCCTCTAAAAGAGAGTGGGTTGAGTTCATGATGTGTGATTCCTCTGGGTCACCCAAGCCAGTTAAGGCTTGGGTCCCAAATCTAAACTGATCAATTTCTTTGAATGTGTCGGGTGTCCGCTATAGCACTATCACTAATACCTGGATTATTAATAGTGGGGCGTCCAGGCACATGACAGGGAATTCGTCTCTCCTTTTCAACATCAAACAAATTAAAGGGGGACACTTATCATGCGCTGGGAATAAAGGAGGTTACATCACCACTCAAGGCGATGTGGGAAACGAGAAAGTGAAGCTTGACAAGGTCAACTATGTACAACAACTACAAAACAACTTGCTTTCTGTCTCCCAAATCTGTGATAAAGGATTCAAATTTATGTTTGACAACAAGAAGTGCTACATGTTGAAGAAGGATTATGTTATCAAGGAGGATAAAGTTCTAATGTCAGCTTCAAGATATAATGATTTGTATGTCTTGGATCTATCAAAAGCCTCCACAACTGATACCACTGTCCAATGCTTCTTATCAAAGGCAACAAAGAAGGATTCAGTATTTTGGCATAAGAGAATGGGACATATTAATCCTAGGAAGATGAATCATCTAGTGCAGAATGATTTAGTGAATGGAGTTACCGTCAAGAATTTCCAGCTCCTAGATTTTTGCGTAGCATGTAAGAAAGGGAAACAGACCAAGAAGTCTCACAAAGCAAAGAAAGTTAATTCTATCAATATTTCTCTCGAGCTTCTACACATGGATCTGTTGGGCCCAGTTAGCACAACGAGCATTGTTGGAGATCTGTACTACTTTGTAGTAACTGATGATTACTCAAGATTTTCTTGGGTGATGTTTCTGAAATCCAAATCAGAGACATTTGAATCATTCAAACATCTAGTAACTACTTTGGAATCACTCTACAAGCTGAAAGTAAGAAAGATTCAATTAGACAACGGAACAGAGTTTAAGAATCAATGGATGGAGGCATTCTGTCGAGAGAAAGGAATTGTTCATCAATTTACTTCTGCCTACACTCCATAGATGAATGGGGTTGCTGAAAGAAAGAATCGGAGCTTGATAGAAACAACAAGAACATTGTTAGCCGACTCTAAACTGCCTATTCAATTTTGGAACAAAGCAATGACAGATGCATGCTACACTCTCAATCGAATCTTAGTGGTCAAACGTCATGGGAAAACATGTTATGAATTGCTCCAGCGACGTAAACCAAACTTGGAGTATCTCAAACCATTTGGAGCACAGTGCAAGCTGTTAAAGAAGACTCATACTGGGAAGTTTTGTGAGAAGGCCAAAGAAGGTATCTTTCTCGGATACAGTATATCAGACAAGAGAGTTTATAACAACTCAACGGGTCAGGTAGAAGTATGGTGCTATGTTGATGTCAAAATATACACCACCCCCTGCTGGAAAAGGACCTTCCTTCTTCTTTGACTACGATGGATTTTTTTAGTCCTTCAATCTACCTCCTTCTCATCTTGATGATGAGTTATCTGCTACAATGATGTACGATGTTCTAAACACTCCTCCACTAGACTCGACATCATCGGGCTCCATTAGATGATACTTCTAGCCCTTTAGGGGGAGAGCTTGAGGTAAGTGATTTTTCCTCTAATGATGAAGTACTTGAGGCTACAAATATGGACTAGGAGGAACCGATTCCCACTAATGAAAGTACATAAGCATCTGATCTTGATGCCACTAACACTTATAAACCTCATACTCCAATAGCCATAAAAACTGAACCTGGGATTCAAAATCTGGATACTGAAATAGCTGTTCCCACCACTCTCGGATCTCGAATTAATGTGCATCATCCCCTGGAGAACATTATTGGGGATGTTCTATCGGGAGTTCAGACACGAAATCAGCTGTACTCAGCTGATTATGCCGCAGTCATGGAAAAAGGTTATCTACACTGTGGTTCTTATCGATGTTTTGTGTCTCAATTTGAGCTAAAATATGTAAGTGAAGCCTTAAACGATGAGGCATGGGTTAGTTCTATGCAAGAAGAACTCCTTCAGTTCAAGAAGTTAGGAGTATGGACTCTTATGGATAGACCAAAAGGTGCAAAGGTGATTGGCACTAAATGGGTTCTTAAGTGTAAGAGAGATGACCAGGAGTCATAATTAGAAGCAAGGCTCAGCTTGTCGCTCAAGGGTTTAGACAAATAGAAGGCATTGACTACAATGAAGTGTTTACATGAGTGGCAAGGATGGACGCAATTCATATTTTCTTAGCCTATGCATCCAACTTGAAGATTAAAGTTTATTAAATGGATGTGAAAAGTGCCTTTCTTCATGGTGAAATTCGTGAAACGGTGTACATCAGTCAACCCGAAGGATTTCAGGATCCTTATCATTGGGATAGAGTTTATAAATTGGACAAGGCTCTTTACGGGCTTCATCAAGCTCCACAAGCCTGGTATGAGAAACTCTCTACTCATCTGCAAAAACATGGTTTTCGCAGAGGGGTTATTGACTGCACGTTGTTCATCAAAGAGAAAGATGATGATTTACTACTGATACAGATATATGTGGATGACATTATCTTCAGCTCCAAAAATGAAGCTTTGTGTAAGGAATTCAAATCTGTGATGAAAAGATGAGTTCGAGATGAGTGCTATGGGAGAGATGAAGTTTTTTCTTGAGTTACTGGTAGATCAGACACCAAAAGGAATCATCCTGGATCAGTCCAAATATGTAGGAGATATCCTTAGTCAATTCGACATCGAGAATGCAACGGCTACTTGGATTCCACTTGCCACGAACCACGATGTGGCACCCAACGAAAATGGTGATCTGGTAGATGCCACTATGTATAGATGAATGATCGGATCTCTAATATACCTCATAGCCTCTCGTCCTGATATTATGTATACCATGTGTCTTTCTTCTAGATTTTAGGCTAAACCAAAAGTAAATCATCTAATTGGGGTTAAAAGGATCTTTCGTTATCTGAAGGGTACTCCAACACTCGGGTTGTGGTATCCTCATGATGATGACTTTGAGCTTATAGCGTATAGTGACTCAGATTATGGTGGTTGCAAGATGAATTACAAGTCAACATCAGCGGGATGTCAGTTCTTTGGAAGACGGTTAGTCACCTAGCAGTGTAAGAAGCAGACATATGTTGCTCTGTCAACATGTGAAGCTGAATATGTTGCTACTGCAAGCTACTGCTCCCAAATCATTTGGAATCAACAGCAAATGCGAGACTACGGTTTGCAATTTTCTAACACCCCATCTTTGTTGGTTATTCATCTACAATTTTTTGTCACTAAAAATCTGGTCCAACACCCAAAAACTAAACACATCAGTATTAAATATCACTTTATACGTGAATATTTTGAAAAGAAATTAATCGATGTTGTGCTCTACACCGCCGCCGGCCGCTTTCGTTCTTTAAAATTAATACGGATTTTCAACGCGCCGACCTCTACACAAAAGCGTTTGACAAACCTCGGTTTTATATCTTTTAGAGGTTAATGGCATGAAAAAGAAAAGTGATGTGATTCAAGAAGAATAGAGTTCTTAGTCCGACAAGTCTTTTCTTATTTTATTATTTATTTATTTTTTTATTTTATTTTCCTGTCTTTTAAAATCCAAAAGCACAAAAAGATTTTTGGTTTTAGAATTTTAGTGGGATAATAGTTGAGTATTCAGTTTTAAATTAAAAAGCGAGGGGGGAGGGCAGATAAGCTGAAAGCAAAGAAATCATACCTATGTTTTTGATTCAAAATTTATGGAAAATGATACTACACAAGGAAAAATTGTTTGGGAACATCAAAAGGATTTAAATGTTCAAAATGTTATATTCAAATAACAAGTCTGAGAAGTCTAAGCAAAATTAAAAAAAGTGATAGTACACTAGTATGCTACAGAGGTAACATAGAGAAAGTAGACCTAGGGGTTGCTAGTTCATTACATGATGTGTTAGTAGATTCAACACAATAGACGAGTAGACTTCATTGGTGAATCAAATTCAAACTAATATGTTCAACTTGCTGTGGTCTCTCATCTTATTCCTGGTTAACACAATCAATGCATTTCCAATAAGGGGTGACGAGCAAGATAAATGCCACAAATGTGTGCGGATGACCATAAAAATAAGCAAGGCACATGAAAAAAATGTTAAGCACAATCAAGATAATGACAAATGTTGTTGGTGCGCTATATGCATAAGAAAAAGTGCTCTAACAAGAAGATAGGTTGTGTTCCTCTCTGTTGTGTGATGGCACTGACTTGAGGATAAATATAACCTAAATATTCAAGAATTCATTGTTATTTGCGCCTCTCTGCTATACGATGGCACTGACCTAAGGCTTGGCATCTCTTTGAAAGCTCTTAGAATACTTTCTTCTTGTAAAATACCCATAGACCGCTCAAAAATCTCTTGAGAAATGTTGATTACCATATAAGTATGAGACCCGCAAATGCTTGTAGAAATAAAATAACTTAACTCATCACAAATGTAAGTCAAAAATATGTGCATGGATTAAGTGGAAAAATATACTGACAATCATCGTGGCTGCAACTCTCGACAGTCAAAATATTTGTGGGAATCTTTTAGCTCTAGTATGATTTCCTATAAGGGCTATTGACTCTCAAACAAATAAGAATCTAGTATCCACATAGATCTAAAAGGGTCCCAAATGATTGTGATATACCTGTATGATTCCATATGAATCTTTCCAAAAATGATTAAAATAACTTGAAGCTGTTCTGTTCAGGAGGAAAAATCAGTTAAATGATTTTAAAAAGTTTCAATCCACCTCAAACCAAAAACACAAAAATATGTTTTTGTTTGTTTTATTTCAAATTGTTTTTCTGTCTTTGTTATTCGCTTTGCGTAGATGTCGGACTGTGTAACTAGATGAACACTGTGAATCACAAGCTAAAAGGAACACGTCTGAGGTGATCAAATGTTTCTCAATTAAAAGGATCACGTCTGAGGTGATCAAATATTTTCCAATTAAAAGGATCACGTCTGAGGTGATCAAATGATGTTCAGTTAAAAAGGTCATGTTTGAGATGATCATTGGTCATAATGTTATATATCAAACGTTAGATTTTGAGCGTATGGAAATGTATGAGGTCAAACTCATAAGTATGAGCCAATCGCACGATTGAATCATAAGTATGAGCCAATCGGATGATTGAATCATAAGTATGAGCCAATCACACGATTGGACCATGAGTATAGGGCGACCATGTGATTGGATTACAAGAATGAACCAATCGTACCACTAGATGAACGAGTCTGAGTCAGTCACACGACTGAACCCTAGTCGCATGAATGAATCATGCGTATGGGTCCAGTCGCACGACTGAAACTCAAAACAGTATAGATAGAGGGGTCAGTCGGTCGTATTCCTTACCATCCTTCAAAACTCTCAAAAACCGCCCATACACAGACACTCTACCAAAATTCCGATTATTGTGATTACCCATTGATTGTGATACTAACTGATTTCCTACTCATCTACAGGTACTTTGCAACTGAAATCGTTTCAAATGAATGGATTAATCGAACCCTAAATGACCGAAAGTGTTAAGACCAATAACCAGGACTATGCTCTTAAAATAGACCACTTAAATGGAAAAAATGTTGATTTAAATGATAATAAGTTCTATTTCGAGTCTTTGCGGTCTAAATGAATCTAAACACGAGGTGTAATTTCATGTTTTGAAAAAGGTTTAAATCTATGGTGTTCAATAGTGAAAGATGCGAATGGACATGTTGATGAACTTCAGTCGCATGATTGAGCCAGGCACATGATTCAATCGCACGAATGAATCATGTGTATAGGTCCAGTCGCACGACTAACTCAACCGAATGCCAATAGCATACGACTAAGCTCAGCCGCAGGCTCAATCGTACGACTGAACTTAGTCGTATGGTTCAATCGCACGATAGAACCAGTTGATCAAAATCAGCCAAAATTCAATTGTTATCTCTTACAAAAAATCTAAGTATATGTTTCTTGTGTTCCAGCAATATGGCTGATAGGTGGATTATGAGCACCAAGCACAACATTTGTGCTTATCTTGATGCTACATCCGGAATGCTTCTGAGTTCATCAGGATTATTGCCTTTTTACGCAGATCGAGGATCTTCAAGGCCATCTCTGTCCCATGCACACCTTATAGATCCATACAGCAGGCTTTCTGGGAAAGCACTATGGTTGACAGGTCCGTTGAGCCCCACTATATTCGGAGCTCCATCTTCTGACAAGAGATTAAGATTATTCAAGATGATCTGAGGCGAGTCTTAGATATGGGTGAGGATGGAGCCTACCCAATCAAGCTGCATCTCCTAACGGTTCGTGGATGCTTTCTGAGGATCAAGTACGCCGGTGACATCAATGTTGGTGTGCTGAACAAGAGCAACTTGTGCCCGCAGTTCAAGTATTTGGCACACGTTATCCAAAATTGTATAACCTCCAGGAATGGAGGATTTGATGAGATGTCCGGCCAAATCCAGAATGCATATGTTGCACTGGTACTAAACCACCCATTTAGTTTCTCTTGCATGCTCTTCTCCTACCTGATCGAGAACAATAAGGCCAAAGGCAAGGAAGGCTTTTGCATGTATCCACGTTTCTTGCAGATGATTACAGATAAGAAGCTTCCGATGCTGCCTAAGGAGAAATATGATGCAGTGATACTTGAGGTGATGAATGATACCACCTTGGGCAGGATAAAGGTATACCGGGGGAAGCAGGTGAAGCCCCCAGTCAGGAGACTATTTGGGCATCTGGCCAATGAGAACTATGTGGCGCCTTCTCGTAAGAAGTGGCGTCACGATGACAGTGATTCAGATGTGGAGCACATTATGGTTCTTTTTGATGAAGACGATGACGATAATGATGACCTTGATGACGGTCAAGGTGGTGGAGATGTTGTTCCCAGTCAATCAAGGGCCACTGACACGTCTACTATATCTCCATCATCTCCACATGATACTTCTGATGCACCTGGTGGATCTAAGCAGGCTGCTTTCCACTAAGACTTCCTGTTAGATGGAGAAGAAGAGTCTAATGATGAGCCTCTGGTCAGGCAAGTCTGTAGTCGGGTTGTGGCTAACGAGAAAGGGAAAGAGGCGGTTGGTGGACGCCAAGTTGGGTCTAAGGGTGGTGATACTTATTTCACTGAACCAACATACACACCCGACCAGCCGATCAGCTCAGGGGGAGCCCCTATCGCCAAGGGTTCAAGGAAGAAAAGGATGGCCCAAGCCCATGGAAAGAAGGGTAAGAGACCAAGGTTTACATTGATCACTCCTTCTACCATAACTACCACTACGACCACCACACCCACTACCACCACTCCCACTCCCACCACCACTCATACACTTACATCCACCTCACCCATAATACCCAACACAACTCCACGACAATCCACTCCCATTCCTCCTCCCATATTCACCACATCCACCACTACACCCACTACTCACCAAGCCGAAACATCCACTCAATTCCCACTTACACCTGGCTCTACTCTACCCACTGTCGGGTTAGGGGAACAACTGGCGAGCTTCAACCGACTGGTGCTAAAGCTTCTAGCGACAGATTATCTGAGAGCTAATCAGATGAACCAGATGATGGCGGTCAATGCCGCCCAAGCCAAGCAGATAGCTCAGCTCACTGATAAGAACATTGTTTACGAGAGAGTGTTAGGTCAAGCTCACCATGCACTGAAGAGTCAGAATGATCTGGTGATGGATTGTATAAAAAGGATTGAAGGATTGGAGAAGAAGACTTGGAGAAAAGCATGTCAGACAATAGGATAAACTAGGTCCAAAGGGGAGTTTGTTGATACACTTTGACACAAAATCATGTGACTGAAGGCTGCTTTGATACCACTTGTTAGGACCGTGTATGTACGGAGTACTAACGGCTTCTGCGTGAGACCAGATCAAATAGTGCGGAATTCTATTTGATTGGCGATCCAATCAGTGTGAACGATAACCTGATCGATCTAATGATGAAACAAACGTTAAGAATGAGTGTAAATCGATCAAGAACGAACTATGAAGTTGGATTGGGTGTTCTAGACGCTCTGGACAGCTAGGGTTTATGTATATTCAAAGTCTCTCTCAAAGTGTTATGTTTTCTCATGAATTAAGTGGTATTTATAGGTTTACAGCTGCCATTCGTATGACTAAACCATTAGCATGGTTCAGTCGTGCGATTAACTCATGCGATTGAGTCATACGCACGACTGAAGGTTCAGTCCTGCGACTGAGTCAATCTTATGCCTCAATCATACGGCTAATCTAGTCTCCTGGTTCAGCCGTGTGACTTGTTCATTAGTATGATTCATTCATGCGTATGGTCCATAAGTATGGTCCATTAGCATGAATAATCACCCGACTAAGTTGAACACAATTACCAATTATTATTGACTAATAATTGCGTAGAACAATCTCAAACCTATATATGAAGTTCATACATATTACTTATACTTAACACAATAATAATATGAAATAATCAAAGATAAATAAACATCAAACACATATCATGTTTTATTGAATAATTACATTACACATGTGTATGAAATCCAAGAATTTTACATTAAAAACATAAACTAGGAATATAATGTATCAACAGTTTTAGTAGTTAAGACACATGGTAAGACTCCTTATGAAATTTGGCACAAGAGAAAGCCTTTCATTAGTTTTCTTAGGTCATTTGGATTTCCATGCACCATCTTGAATACCAAAGATCAAATTGTCAAGTTTGTTGAGAAATCAGATGATGGATATTTTATTGGATACTCTTCTCAAGCCAAGGCTTATAGAGTGTACAATTTCAGAACTAGAGTAGTTGAGGAGTCAACCAATGTGACCTTCAATTTCAGCACACTCCCAGTGTAAATGGTTCTGGTCCTGATTGGCTATTTGATCTTGACTTAGTTACCAACTATTTTAACAAATCTTGTGAGAATGTTTCAGGGTCAATAGTTATACTACTTACAAGTGATCCTGATCCAAGTTTTGAAGTGATAACACCTTTAACACACACAACTTCAGCTCCAATTATACACTGAGGTGCCTTCAAATTCCAGCTTAGTGGCAAAATATTCATATGCAGGAGATTCAAATGTAGGAGAAAATAGTGATGGTGATAGTGATCAAAAATTTCTAGATGATGATAATCATCCTATTGAAGACAACATCAATGATGTCACACACTCATTGGATCAAGTTTCACTTGATAAATGTGCGGATGTGGTAGGAGAAACCTTAATGCCAGATCCAAATTTTTCTAATTTAGACCTCTCTAAGCAACTGGTTGTGATTCCTCAGCTAAGGATTCACATGTCTTATCCTACCACAAATATCATTGGAAATGTTGAGTTAGGGTTAAAAACAAGAGGACAAACCCATGATACAAATGTTAGTCTTCATACTTGTTTCTTATCCCAGATAGAGCCCAAAAAGATTGATGTGGCTTTAAAGGATGGAAGTTGGGTTGAAGCTATGTAGGAGGAGGTGCTTCAATTCAAAAGGCAAAAGGTTTGGAACTTATGTCCTCTTCCTCAAGGGAAGACTACTATAGGAACCAAATGGGTTTTTAGGAATAAGAAGGATGATAGAGGACTTGTCATCTAAAAAAAGACAAGACTAGTTGTTCAACGATACACACAAGACTAGTTGGCTACACAGATGTCTTTGCTCTTATTACAAGACTAGAAGCTAGTAGGATATTCTTAGCTTTTGCTGCATCCAAGAACTTCAAGGTCTACTAACTTGATGTGAAGTATGTTTTTCTTTATACGGTGATTGATGAAGAGGTGTATGTCAAACAACCACTGGGGTTTGCAGATCCTAATCATCCTGATTATATCTGCGGGCTTGATAAAGCTCTGTATGGGCTGCAACAAGCACCAAGGAAGTGGTATGAGACTCTATCTTAGAATCTTTGTCCGCATGGTTACAGAAGAGGTACTATAGATGGAACTCTCTTCATTAATGGAACAGGGAATGACTTAATGCTAGTTCAAGTATATGTAAATGGCGTCATCTTTGAGTCAACTAATCCAAAGCTTTGCAAAGACTTTGAGAAGCTGATGAAAGATAGATTTGAAATGAGTGCCATGGAGGAACTCAATTTCTTTCTAAGAATTCAAATGAAGCAAGTTGAAGATGGCATCTTCATAAGTCAGTCAAAGTATGTTTAGGACATACTTAAAAGATTTAACATGACTGGTTGTAATGTTGTTAAGACACCCAAAGCAAGAAACCACTCCCTTGGTCCTGATCTTGAGGGGGAATGTGTGGATGAACACCTTTACAGGGCTATGATTTGGTCTTTTATGTACCTCATAGCTAGCAGGCTAGATATCATGTTTGCTACATGTATTTGTTCAAGATATCAAGCCAACCCCAAGATGTCACACCTAATCACTGTCAAAAGAATTTTAAGATATCTCAAAGGTGCCTCAACAATTGGCCTTTGGTATCCAAAGAATTTTGACTTCAATTTGTATGCATATACAGATAGTGACTATAGTGGCTACAACATGACTGCAAAGTCTATATTAGGGAGATGTTAGTTCCTTGGTGGAAAGGTTGTCTCATGGCAATGAAAGAAGCAATCATGTATATCTGCATCAACTTTTGAAGTTGAATACATTGCTACCACAAGTTGTTGTGCTCAAAGTTCTCTGGATTCAGAATCAGATACGAGTCTATGGATTTAATTTCAAAGAGACTCTCATCCACATAGACAACAACAGTGCTATTTCTATCATAGAAAATCCTGTGCAACATTCAAGGACAAAACACGTCAATATCAGGTATCATTTTTTAGAGATAACTTTGAAAAGGGATTAATCAAACTAGTCCAAGTTATCATAAATGAACAATATGCTTATTTGTTTACAAAAGCTTTTGATGAACAAAGATTTAAATATCTTGTTTAAGCTATTGGGATGATTAACTTTGAATAGTTTTTCTTAAAACTTAATCATATTATTTCTAAAACATTTGTGTTCTAAGTTGTCTATTTTATCACTTATGCAAGCACTTATTTTACTCAGGAATGAAAAAAAATCTTTTTAGAAGACATTCCTAAGATTTTTTTTTTTAAAAAATTCTTTTATCCTTTAGAAGATTTTTATTACCTTCGGAAGAAATTTAAGTTTTCAAAAGAAACAACTACTTATGAAAATATACTTTGGGAAGAAATTTTCAAAATCTCTTCTAAAGCTTAACTTTCACTTAAATACTTGTAAGTTTTAAAGAACAATTTTCTTCCGAAAGCAATTCACTCTCGGAAGTTTTTACTAAAACTTTCAAGCATTAATCTCTTACAAAGCAAAATTTTCTAAACTCTCTGGAATATCTTCCGAAGTATTTTGGCTTCAAAAGCTTTTCATCAAAACTTCCAAGAGAAATTACCTTCGGAAGATTTCAGACTTTCAAGAAAACTAACTTTTGGGTAAAAGAAAACTACTTTTTAGAGGTGGAACCGACATCTGGATTTCAAAGTTTATCATATTTCATTAAGTTTGTATGAGATCCATTTCATATTGTTTCTTGATCCGCATAACAATTGTTTCTTGATCCTGTTCTTCCTTATTCAAATCTAAAGGTACTTAGAATATCTTCTTTTATGAATACATTGACCAATAATTTACAAAGGAGTTGACCTTTAACCTAGAGTTTACTTTTACTATTGTATGATCTCCTCTATGCTTTACTAATAGTTTATATTTTGCTGCATGTACGGTATATGATATGAAATGCATTATGTAATGAAAGGAATGATGAAAAGTATTATGCATATCGAAGTGGGACATTAATGAAAATGGAACCTGAATGAAAAGGAATATGATCCCTAATCTCAAAGTCTTGCAAGCAATGGACCGAATGTATCTCACTTATGTGTTGGTTAACTGGAATGAGGCATTATGCATTGTGTGTCAAATGGAATGGAATAGATCCTTAAACATGTTTCGATTAACTAGAATGGGGCTTGCACTGTGGGTCATTTATTGGGAGCTTAAGTAGTGAGGATTGTTTAGCTAACAGGGTCATGCATTTGTTTTGGTCTCTTGTTTTGTGTAAACTTAGTATTACAATAAGTGGAAAAATAATAAAAGAAAAAAAAAAGAACAATAATGAACTTGAACGATTTTGGAAATGAAGTGTAAAAAATAGAGTAGTTTAAAAAACCAAACTGTTTTTTTGAGCATTGTTTTATAAAAAGAGCGTTTTTAAAAAAAGACACTTGGAGAAAATAATGGTTTTATAAAAGATTATTAAAAGGTAACGTTTTAAAAAAAAGATATTTTTAAGAAAAGCGAATGTTTTTAGAAAAAGTTAATGAAATTTTGAAAAAAAATTACAAAATATATTTTTTTTAATATAAATACCAATTAATTTAGAAAGGATGTTTATTAAACCAAAAGATTATAAATTGTTGTTTTAAAAAATGTACGACTTGCAAGCCACGTTTATAAAAAATCACTAAATTAAAATAAAAAAAGACATTAAAAACAAACGTTTTTGAAAAGTACATTTCAAAAAAATAGGGGGGATGTTCCAAAAAAATGAATTGTCACGGAAAAAGTGTTAAAGAAATTGAACTTAAAAACAGGTTTAGAAAATGCCAATGGTGTTAATAAAAACATTCAACAAAACGAACAATTTGATGAAATGTTCTAAAAAAATAATAGATTAGCTAAAACAAAAAAAAAAACTAAATCAAAACATCCATATTGATAAATAAGGTTTTATAATACACCAAATTAGTAAATATCTTTTACTTGAAATATTTTGGGAAAAAAACTCCAAACAAGCTTGATATCATTGTCAAATTCCATGTTAATTTATAAAAAAAATGAGCTTGAGAAGAATGGATCTATTCAGAACTCAAAAATAAAGAAAAATAAAATTATAGCCTAATTATAGCCTAGTAGTGGAGATGATCGGGATCAATGATCCGTCACTCTGTCAATAATCCAATTAAAAGTAAAAGTGAAAATAAAATTTGTTGGAATAAATGAGTGGTGAGAATTTGATTTATGTATTTGCACGTCGGAAGTAATTTTATTTAATCGCTTAATCGCTCACGTCAGCTTCAAGATACACAAAACAGACAAAAATGATACCCTTTAGAACTCTATGATGTTACTTGTGTCTCTGCGTTGGAAACAAATATTGAGGTTTTGAAGTTTCTTAAATGGATTATCCATTCCTTCAATTGTGATAGAATTATTGACCACAAAATTAGTTGCTTTCACTTTTAGCCTAAATCAATGGATTTTAGTCCAATTCTTCCCGTCCTTAACTAACGATCAGACCAACACAATTAAAAATAAAATGAACTTATAATTTTAATTAAATAAAATAAGTAACTTGGGTTTTCATATATAGACTTCTCGTGAAGTCTATATTTTATTTACCTCGTCTTCTTTTATTTAACTTTAGTTACTCATGTATTACACGAGAGGTGAAATTATTAAAATAATACAAAAACATAAATAAAACTAAATATATTACTTGAGTTGAAAAATAAAATTGATTAGTAGTTGATTGTTATTTATATAATATTAACTTTACTAAACCCATGTATTACACGAGTTAAGATATAAATTATTAATTATAATATAAGTTTATGAAGTATAAAATGATATTTTAAAATAAGATATGATTAAAATTACATACAAGTAAAAATTTTAAGTCACAAGTACAAGTAATAAAATAATAATACTAATTTTTTTTTCAAAAAAAAATTAAACAACTTTTTAAAACAAACCGTATTAAAAATATCATTTTTAAAAAATTATTATTATAAATCCTAATTTTAATTTTTTTTAGTTTATAAATTAAATACATCAATTTTAAGATCTTTCATATTTATAAAAATGTTTGATGTTTTAGAAAAACTTTTATATTATAAAAATGTTTGATGCGAGGAAAACAAACTTAGGGAGCTTAAAAATGTGACAAGTGTCTCCCAATTTACTCTTTTAGTATTACATATAGATATAGATATAGATTTGTAATTTTCTACAAATTCAATTTGAAACTATATTTAATATTTAGTGGTGAACCACACTATATGGAGGTAATGAGGAGGAGATTATTTTGCAGATTATTTAGTTTGTTTTTTTCTTTTCTTTGATTGATCCGTAATCCATGTACATTTTTCTTCTATTGCCTATTATATCTCTTAGAAATTATTGCATATAAAGAAGGCAATATCTCTTTGTTTTGTATTACGAAATTTCCGTAATCAGTGAAATAAGAATTCCTTTTACCGTAACAAAATTTGTTATGGTATTAGAGCAATTTTAGTAAGATCCAAAAGAAAGGCTTCCAAACCAACATGGCCGGAGATGACGAACCAGTAAACACGACGAAGGAGGCAGGATTGAGTCATGATTCACAGTATTATTTGCATCCTTCGGATTACCCTAGATAAATGCATGTGAATGATGCATTGTCTGATGGTAATTACAAGGATTGGTCTCAAGAAATGCTAAATTTCCTTTTTGCAAAGAACAAAGTCGGTTTCATAAACGAATCAATCAAGAAACCAGAAAAAACGTCATCAAAATACATGTTGTGGATGAGGTGTGATGCAATGATAAAAAGGATGGCTACACACACCATGGAAAATGAGATTAGAACGAGTGTCAAGTATGCCGCGACGGCTCAGGAAATCTGGGTCGATTTGAAGGAACGCTTTGGGAAAGAAAGCGCTCCTGGAGCATATGAACTGAAGCAATCTTTAACGTCAACCAAACAAGAAGTTGCTTCAGTTTCATATGCTCGGGGAGCGTTTTCTTTCCCAAAGCGTTCCTTCAATCGACCCAGATTTCCTGAGCCATCGCGGCAATACTTGACACTCATTCTAATCTCCTTTTCAATGGTCGTGTGTAGCTATCCTTTTATCATTGTGTCACACCTCATCAACAACATGTATTTTGATGATGTTTTTTTCCGGTTTCTTGATTGATCCGTTTATGAAACAGACTATGTTCTTTGCAAAAAGGAAATTTAGCATTTCTTGAGACCAATCCTTGTAATTACCATCAAACAATGCATTATTCACATGCATTCGTCTAGGGTAATGAGAAGGATGCAAGTAATACTGTGAATCATGATTTAATCCTTGGTGGTGCTCCCATATCATGGCGCACAAAGAATCAGTCCATTGTCTCCGGATCTTTAGCTGAAGCCGAATACCGAGCGATGGCTCATGTAGTTAGTGAGATCATATGGATGTGATGGCTTCCGAATGAGCTTGATGGCCTACCGATGATCCAACCCAACTATTTTGTGACAATAAAGTTGCCCAACATATAGCTAACAACCCGGTTTTCCATGAACGTATTAAACATGTTTAAAAGGACTGTTATTTTGTTCGTGAACGCGTTGAATTCATGGAGATATGTCCTATGCCCATAACATCACGCATTCAGATTGCTGATATTCTCACAAAACCATTGGGAACCCACTTGTTTCATTCACTACTAGACAAGTTGGGTGTTCGAGATCTTCACGCTCCAACTTGAGAGGGAGTAATGAGGAGAAGATTATTTTGGAGATTATTTAGTTTGTTCTTTTCTTTTCTTTGATTGATCCATAATCCATGCACACGTTTTCTTCTATTGCCTTTTATATCTCTTAGAAATTATTGTATATAAAGAAGGCAATATCTCTTTGTTTTGTATTACGAAATTTCCGTAATCAGTGAAATAAGAATTTCTTTTACCATAACAAAATTTGATTGGGTTGGGGGAGAAAGTAAACTATTTTAGGGAGGAAGAACTCAATATATATTCAAACTTTTGCATAACTCAACCGAAAATTTACACTATCTAACAGAAAATTAACACTACTGACGAAAAAAATAGAGGGGCCATACAAAAATTTGTCCATGCTTAGTTTAAAAGTTAACTTAACTAGTTACTCCTTTAACTAAAAATGATTAAATTTTATTTAATAAAACCAACTTTTCAAACGTATTCCAAATAAACATATTTTTCAGGGAAAAAAATAAAAAATAAAATATAAAAAACTCAATTGTTTATATATTTCTGCAATAAATTTATTTTGTATATAAAAAGTAATTCTTGAAGAATGTAGACTTTTAACACATTATGTGTGATTATTTAATCCTTTGTGTTATTATTATACATGTTCTTTTAAGTTATATCTAACCGACTAGCTAGGGATAAAAGATAGAGATATAAGTGAACTGAATGTTCAGCAAACATTCCGTGAATCACTCGGTGAAAGTTCGTTTATGTTCGTTTGTTAAATAAATGAATGAACACGAACAAGAAAATCATTCATGTAGTTAAATCAACGAATATGAACAGAGGTTGTGTTCATTCATTTATATTCGTGAACGTTCGATAATGTGTTTGTTTATGTTTATTCATTTAAAAGTTATGTTTATGATAATATTGTTATGTATATATTTATATTTGATGAATATTACATAATGTTGGTGATTTTAATTATAAAATCATATATGATAGTTTGTATTTGTTTGTTTTATGAAATTTCAGTTGTGCTTATTAATATTCATGAATATTTGTGCATGTTCGCTTGCATTCATTTGTGTTCGTTTATATTCATAAATAGTTCATCAACAAATTCATTTCATTAATAAACGAATATGGACAAGAAATATTGTTTGGTAAGCGTTCGTAAACAGTTCATAACAAGTTATTTACTTAATGAACAAACACTAATAAGGTCTCGTTCATGTTCATACATTTGTCGCACTAGTAGCACCAGTATCCGGCGAGTTTGTATTTGTTTGTTATATGAAATTTCATTTGTGCTTATTAATATTCATGAATATTTGTGTATGTTCACATGCATTTGTTTGTGTTCGTTTATGTTCACGAACAGTTCATCAACAAATTCATTTCATTAATAAACGAATATGGACAAGAAATCTCATTTTGTAAGCGTTCGTGAACAGTTCATAACAAGTTACTTTATTAATGAACAAACACTAACAAGGTACCGTTCATGTTCATTCGTTTGTCGCACTGGTAGCACCAGTATCTGGCGAGTTCATATTTGTTTGTTATATGAAATTTCATTTGTGCTTATTAATATTCATGAATATTTGTGTATGTTCGCTTGCATTCCTTTGAGTTCATTTATGTTCATGAACGGTTCATCAACAAATTCATTTCATTACTAAACGAATACAGACAACAAATCTCATTCGGTAACCGTTCATGAATAGTTCATAACAAGTTATTTTCTTAATTAACAAACAATAACAAGGTCTCATTCGTATTCATTCGATTCATTTACAACCTTTATACAAAGTGAAAATACTACATAAAAATCTAACTACTTTATGTGTCAAACCCTAAAAATATTTGTTATTTATATACTATTTTAAATTTCAAATCATTTGGCAAATAAAGTTTTATAATATATTAATCACATACTATAACTAGGGTAGTTCAAGAGAAGAGCCAAACCAAATGGACCTTTCCTCGTTTTTGGTTGATTTCCTAACCAAACCAATCCCATCGGCTTGTTTTGCAAAAAAATGTAAATTTAACGAACATTTTTCAAGTGTTAATTTTTTGAGCGAGCATCAGCAAGCGCAAACAAGTGGCGAACAATTTGTACAACCCAACTATCAAGTATGTCATCTGATTTATATTGCAATATAAACAATTACATATGAAATTATTCATATCATATATATGTAGGGTTGTCTAAATAGTTCACGGCTCAGATTTATGTCACGCCCCTCTCGTCAATGGCGGAATTATGACAAGGAGTAGTGCTGGAACTTTATGAACATATGATATAAATGGAGAACACTAAGATTTGATTACATTGTTTATAGCATTCATCAAGCACAAACTATGTTAAGTTACATATCATGAAAGATTATAATACATGTAATCCTATGTTACACAATCTCCCTATGTGCCTTTAATGTGCCATCTAAAAGTGTAGGTTTTCCTACATGCTTAGGTACCTAGAACACTTGCTAGAAAACATGTCAACATAAGCATAATATAGCATAACCTTACTTAGGAATTTAATAACTAAACATAGTTGACTATGAATTTATGTGTTTCAATCAATCGAGAGAATGAGGATTGTCATACCTTGATAGAACTATTTGTTTAAATCCTTAGGCTACATGTAGTAGTTAAGTGATTGTGTTTTGTTAAATCTAGGACTAGTGTACTGCAATATCGATATATGTCATTAACACTTGGTTTTCTCTCAAACTCACTTATACTCATACAGTTATGATGAAGCGGAATCTCCCAAAGAGTTGATTATAATATACTAAGTAACTTAAGAACACAAGAAAACAATCTCAAGGTACTTGTATATATTACTTCTCAACTCAAAGTTTACAGGACTCTTACAAGCATAATACAAGAGTTACAATGAGAAACTATATATATACTATCACCTACAGTCGGTTATACTTTGATACCAGCTGGAATCCTATAACTAAAGCAGATACTACACGGCTATAGTTAAAGTATCTTAGATAATGTCTTATCTAAGATATGGTAGTCATGACATGTCCATGGCTTTCCTTTTGTCACCAACTAAAGTTGGCAACTATACTAACAAATAAAGGTGAACACTAGAATAAAGTATGGTCAACTGCATGGCCTTTTGAGAAAATGTCATGTAGTATCTCAGAGGTCTGCAGCAGAGTGTCAGATTAACCATACTTATGTCCACTAGTCCATAGCAACATCTTCCGAAGGTTAATTGGCTTCGGAAGAACAACTTCTTCCGAAGCCTTTTATACTTCGGAAGAGGTTGCTTCTTCCGTGGCTTGAGGGATTTTACCTTGGAAGTCTTTGTCTTTAAATTATTCTAAGTATTGAACTTCGGAAGAGAAAACTTTGTCTTCTGAAGTTGATCTTGCACTTTATCTTCGGAAGAACTCCATTTCATTTGGAAGTTCCATACTCAGCTTTGGAAGTCCTTTATAAGTTGCACCAAAATAATCTAAGTGTTTGGTTTTGGTTGCACCAGCCTTTCTAGATCCAACAAACTCCCCCTAGGCTGATGCTACCAAAATCTCACTTACTTCTGCTTCTCAAAACTTTCTGCACCAAGGACAAAAGATATTTTTCTGTTTCTTTGTTTTGTCCTGAAGTTGTGCTGAGAAGTTTATGCAAGTCATCAGTGGATAGGAGAACCAGTCTATCACTCCTAATGACATGCACCCTTTGTTGTGCCCCCTGAATAGAGTTAGTTGACGGAGGTTATAGTCATACTCCCATCTAACAATAGGTTAAAGTTCAAGATCTACAACCATTTAGATAAAGGCTTTGCCTTTGGTTGTTAATCATTTTCTCTCCTCCTCCTCCTCTTTCAATTTTAACTTCTTTTCAATCTTTGTCCTAGCAGTCAGCTCGGCAAGATCAAGGCTACTTGGGTGATTTCTGATATGAGTAGCAATCTTGGAGTTTGAGGGGTTGGAAAATGGCCTCTACTAACTCAGCAATGTCAAATCTGCTTAAACGTAGCAGAGATAAGGCATTAAGCCTGTTCAACTCGCCATTATGTCTCTCAACAACAAAGTTGTGAGAAGATTCTTCAAACCTCTACTGAGCGGTCTTCTTTCTTGGTATAAGGGGTATACTTGGTTCTTTGTTCCCTTTCTTAGTATCCAGCAGAGACACCAGCTTCCTTCTTAGCTTCTTGTTTTCATCATTTAGTAAATTTGAGTTGAGGCCAAGGATTTTTCTGGCCTTGGTCCAGTGTACCTCGTAGCAAATCAAGGAATTGATCTATTATGAGGGAACATGATGATCCATCAACATAAGTTAGCTTGACAGAATCCTCTTCACAAAAGATATCACACAAGGTTGTGCATTTGATGATCTTCATCTTGATCTCCTTAAAATCCTCTAAGGAGAGATGTTTAGAAGGCTGAGGGGATGGTTTGGATGGTTGTTGGGTAGGTAGTGGTGTTTAGGTTTTGGGTAGTGTTTTAGGTTGGAGGATGATTAGTTGAGGTGGTTGTGGTGATGAGGTAGGTATGATGGTTGGTGTTGGTTCAGGAGGGTAAGGTTCGGAAGTGGGTTTAATTTTTATAGGGAAAGGAAATAAGAAAGGCTCGGGTTGAGATTGAGATTGAGTTTGGGTTGTAAGTTGGGGTTGAGGTGTTGGTTTGAAGGCCATCCCCTATCCCCTTCTCTACATCTCCTTCCTTCTTCCTAAGTGAATGTCAGCCTTGATGTCACTGACATGTTGTTGTAGTGTATTTTCAAACATGGGACTCACTTGCCTACCTGAGAAGCCGTGAGCTTGGAGATAATCCTTCATCCAAGACTTCTCACCTATTTTCTTGGCAGCAATGACCCCTGCTTCTTCTTTTTTTCTCTTCTTCTCCCTCAGATTTTCTATTGCAGCTTTCTTCCTCTCTTTCTCCAATTAATCTTTTTCTTTGTTGAAGAGCCATAGGATCTTGTCATTGTCATATGGATATAGTTCTTCAAGAGAGAAACCCCTGAAGGTTAGGAAAGTTATCCTTTCCCTCCTAAGTTGTAGATCCGCTTCCCTTTTCTTTCTTTCTCTTTCCTCCTCTAAGGCCAGCCTCGCTGCTTCTTCTCTGTGTTCAATCAGCAGCATGGTTTCCTTTTCTAGCTCAATTAACTCCTCTAGTGGTAGCAGGAGCACATTTTCACTGAAAGCTCCAAGCTTGATGAGCTTGCCAATGATCTCCACCCTTCTCTTGTTGTTGACCACCTCCTGGTTGGCTGAAGCTGCTTTCCTACTAACAGCTAGCAACTTCCTAGTTAGAAATCTACCTTTCCTTTTAAGTTTCTCAATTCTCTCCTCCTCCTGAAGCTCTTCCGCAATCATCTTTTTCTTGCCTTTGACATCTTCGGAAGTGCTAAACTTTGGTGGTTCTTGGATGGAGGGTTAAGGTTGAGAGATGATAGATGGAGATAATGAAGTTGTCTAAGCTAGGGGTCGGTTGAGAAAGTCCTCATTATTCACATTATACGTCAGCTCTAGAATTGCATTTATGATAATTAGATCCTCAGACAAGGAGAACAGACTTTCGGCAGCTTCCATCTCAGTTTCGAAAGATTGAACTTGTTCTTCCGAGGTCTGAGGGAATGCACTATTTGTCCCAATTGTTTCAATTGTTGGGCCATTAGTCCTTGTTTCCCATTCGAAATATATCTTAGGTTCCATGTAGGACATAGGTTGACCAACTTCGTCTAAAGTGGTAGAAGGTGCACTTAGCCTCTAAAGCTTTTCAGCTCCAAAGTATATCATAGCCGCATCAGGGCTAGGCTGATCTAAAGAAGATCTCCTAAGGAACTTGGATAAAATATTGTTGAGATCGCTGAGCATCCTTGGATCCATTTGTAGGAAAATTTGAGGAGTCTCAAGAAAGAGTGTTGTTTTGGGAGTCGGGTATCTAGTAGATGAGGAAATTAAAGCTTGGCTCTATGGTTCCACAATTGTTTGTCTCTGAACACTCTCCCCCTTTTTGGTAGCATCATTTTGAGAGCTAGATGAGCTATAGGAAGAGGTCAATGAGACCTGAATAGGTACATGCCTCATAGATCTCTCAATCTGTTCCTCAGCTAGTTGAGCCTTGAGATTTTCAATCTCAAGTTGCTGAGTGGCGGACCTATCCACTAAAGTCTTAACCTTTAATTCAAGGTTTGAGACTTTAAAAAGTAGGTCTTGAATGGTGAGTTGCATTCTTTCTTCATCTTCTTTTGAAGAATCATAGGGAGATGAGGTAACATACCTAGTATGTTCATCCTCACCACCAGATGTGGTTTCTTGGCACCATGGTTTCCCTTGCCTAAGGATGTCTCTTTCATAGTCATCAAAAGACATGGTTGTCATAGATTCAGTCTCAGAGATGGTACCACTGGCCTGAGGATCTAATGAGCCTCCCTCAGTAGTGGCAGCTGAATCTACATGAGTCCCCTCCACATCCATAGGACTCACCTCAGTTGGTTTTAATAGATATGTGCTAGAGGCAAGAGGTCCCTCTAGGCTCTGTTGATCCATTAAAGGGTGTTTTGGATCAACTTCATTGCCATTAAGAGACGTAATCTCCTCATTAGTCCTGATTAAAAGGTCAGTAAAGGATAAGGAAGTTATTCATAATGACCTGGGACTTTGGTTAATGTCTATTGGCATTGGCCTTTGGTGGGGCTGACCCTTTTTTACTTCTTCGAAGAGTATTGTGACTCATCCTGAGGGCTTTCAGTTTGGGTTTTGGGCTCAGAGAATTGAGACTGAGGAAACTCAAATCCCATATTAAGGTCAAATGAGAAGGATAGTGAGACCTCTGACTAAGTGGGAGCCCATGTTTCCACTCTATTATTTTTGGTTTGAACATGAGGGGCTTGTTCAATCAGAGTATACTAAACAAGGGTTCGTTTGGTGCATCTCTGATATGTTTGTTTAATGGAGTGAGTAGGAAGATTAGGTAAAGTAGTTGATGGTGTGTGTTCATCACCTTTGGGGTTAGTAGGGATGTCACCAAGAGCCATTGGCTCAATCATACCTGGTAGAAGCTCAGTATGTCTTCCAGTGAAATTGATGGACACTGTCTTCAAGATTTTGAATATAATCGACCTCATTTGAGGGACATACAGAGTAGCCGCACAGACAAGCTAACTCTGGTCAACTCATAGTTGATAATATGCTAAATGAACCTAGGCTACATGAATAATATGTCCCTCTGGAGGTTTCCCATAAGGTTGGTCAGCACAAACCTCGAATAGTTGAAGTGGAGGCTTTTCACCAATCCATGAACTAGGCAGCCTAGTTCATATGGGATCTCATCCCATCTCCTAGACTTATTTGACAAGAAATGGAGAACAACATGGAGCAGGAACTTTTAGTTGTAAGAGAAGTTAAACTTGTAAACTATAGACCTGGTCACATCTCCACCACATCCCATTTAGAGATATGTGTCATCTAGGTCTGATTTGGGGAACTCTGTAGGAGCGCCTTCATCGTGGAGCTCCAGATGCTCCCTGATGAGTTGTTCAATGATGATCAACTCCCGGCCAGAAATGCTCGACCTGATAACCCTAACTCTATTTAGGATTACGACCTGACCGTTACCCCAAAATTCTTCCATGTGATTCAAATAAATTATGGGGTTCACAGTCAGAGCAATGAAGTAAGTAGATTGGATAAGAAAGGAGATGATTTATGAGAAGTCGGCATCCTTGGACGAGTCAAGGAATGCGACCTAGTTATGTTGAGGGTTGAGCGCCATTGTATGGAAAGAGCAGATGAAACAAGATTGAAAAGGGTGAATTTAGGGTGAAGGAAGCTTTGGATAGTAAATTTGGTAAAAAGATTAAAGTGAAGAGTTAGGATTATTTAAATGGGTTAAATGGCGGTTTTGGGGGTGGATAAGTTGAAAAGATGGTTTTGGGTAAAATGTGACAGTGGCATAAAATTAAAAACCATTTAAAAGATTGCGACATCATTAATAAAATCTCTACATTACTCTGTGGGGCCCAAAGATTTCCGTTACACTGTAAGGTCCTTTTCAAGCATAAGGGATTTCCGAAGGTAATCTTTTTCCGAAGCCAATTTTACTTCCAAAGGTAAATTTCTTACTTCCGAGAGTAAAACGTGATTTTCGAATGGAGAGTTTTATATTCTTCGGAAATAGATCTGATTTGCAATCAATCGCTTCTTCCGAGACTAAAACTCTTCCAAGAAGAAAATTTCCTTCGGAGGAATTTAGCTTCGGAAGATATGAAATGAATCTTCCGAAGGTTAATTTCTCTTCGGAAAAAACCCATACTTAAATAGTTTAACCTATTGTAACAGGGCCTAGATTTTTATGACAAAAGACATTACACATTTCAAAAAGGTTTTCAAGGGAGAGACCAATCAATGTTTATCATCCCAATAGCTGTAATAAGATATTTAAATCTTTGTTCATAAAAAGCTTTAGTGAACAAATCAGCATATTGTTTATTTGAATCAACTTTGATTAGTTTGATCAGGTTCTTCTCATGAATATCTCTAATGAAATGGTACTTGATATCAATGTGCTTTATCTTGGAGTGCTTCACATTATTTTTAGTATGGGAAATAGCACTATTGTTGTCAATGTGGATAAGAGTACTCATGAAGCTAAACCCGTAGTCTAGCATCTGGTTCTGAATCCACAGCAACTTGCAGCAGCAATGTATTCAGCTTTAGCAGTAGATGTAGAGACACAGGAGTGCTTCTTGCAATGCCATAAGATGATCATTCCACCAAGAAATTGACATCCTCCTGATGTGGATTTTTTATTGATGTTGCAGCCACCAAAGTCATTGTCTGAGTAGTCATATAGAGATTGAAGTTGCTATTCCTATGATGCCAAAGACCTAATTTAGGTGCTCCTTTGAGGTATCTAAGGATTCTCTTAGTAGCAACTAGGTGAGACACCTTTGGAGCAGTATGATATCTTGCACAAATACATGTAGCAAACATGATATTAGGTCTACTTGTTGTGAGATACATCAGAGACCCAATGGTTGCCCTATACTGATGTTGATCAATATCCTTCCCCTTAGAATCAGGACAAAGATCATGGTTTCTAGGTATGGGTGTCTTGGCTGGCTTACAATCTTTCATATCAAATCTTTCTAAGATATCAGAGACATACTAAGATTGATTGATATAGAACCCTTCCTTCATCTACTTCACCTAAATTCCTAGGAAAAAGTCCATTTTTCCCATGAAACACATTTCAAACTTCTTCAGCATAATGCTCTCAAAGTCATTACACATTTGGTCATTTGAAGAACCAAATATGATATCATCAACATAGACCAGAACTAGCAATATGTCTTTCCCAGACTTCTTTATGAAAAGAGTCTTATCAATGGTACCTCAAGTGTAACCATTCTTCAGGAGAAATTGAGACAATGTCACATACTATAGCCTAGGTGCCTGGTGCAACCGAGAAAGAGCTTTATCCAGCTTGCACACATAGTTGGGGGTGTTGGGGGTCTTAAATCCTGTAGGATGGCACACATAGACCTCCCTATCTATATTTCCATATAGAAAGGCACACTTGACATCAAGCTGATAGACAGTAAAATTCTTGGATGCAGCATAAACAATGAAGATCCTAACTTCCTCAAGTCTTGCAACAGGTGCAAAGACATCAGTATAATTGATTCTTTCCTCTTGGGTGTATCCTTGAACAACTAGTCTAGATTTATTCTTGATGATCAAGCCTCTATCATCTCTCTTGTTCCCAAAAACCCATTTGGTGCCTATAGGTACTTGACCCAAATGGTAGCGGACAAAGGTTCCAAACCTTTTGTCTCTTGAATTGAAGCAAATCCTCATGCATTCACTCAACCCAGCTACTCTCCTCTAAGGCTACTTCTATTTTCTTGGGTTCCATCTGAGACAAGAAGCATGAGTACAGGTAGACATTCCCATGATGAGTTTTTCCCTTGTTATCACACCTTTAGAGACTTCTCCTATGATCTTCTCAGCTGGATGAGTGTTGCTAGGAATCACTTCTAGTTGCAAAGATAAATCCAGGTGGCATATTTTTCTCAGGAGCATGAACACTTGGACCAGCTGTTGTTTCAATGTCATTTAATGAGGACTGATTAAATGAAAGAGAAACATCAGCATCAATGATTGGCTACGAAGCAGCAATAATAGTTGCACGTTCCTTCAGAATACTACTTCTATCATATGGGTGTTGTGCAATGTCACAAGATGAGTTTTGAGGCTCACTAGATGAATAGATGATTAGAATCATTTTGAGTACCTGTGCTAGCTAAAACATTTTCACAAGATGGATTAGAATAGTTGGGAAACAATTCTAAGTCAAAAATGCACTCAGGGCCATTCCCCCTAACACAAGGAGTGTGCTCATTGACAATAATGTTGGATGATTCCTCAAATTGTTGATTTTTGATGTTATAAACTTTATAAGCAATAGAGTTAGAGGAATATCCAACAAAGATGGCATCATCTGACTTTTTAGCAGATTTTGTTAAATTGTCTTTTGTGTTAAGTATGGTACACCTGCTACCAAAGGACCTTAAAAAGCCAATGAACAGTGGCCTCTTGTTCTATAGCTCATAAAGGGTCTTTCCATGTGGTTTAACTACAAGAACTATGTTCTGCATATAGCATGCAGTGCTGACTGCCTCTGCCCAGAAAGTAAAAGGCAGCTTTGAATCAGCCAACATAGTCCGAGCAGCCTCAATAAGTGTCATGTTCCTTCTCTCAGCAACACCGTTTTGTTAAGGAGTTCTAGGAGCACTCTATTGTCTGTCAAATTCTTTTGAGTTACAGAATGAGTCAAGAACTTGATTCTTAAACTTAGTCCCTTGATCACTTCTAATTATCTTTACCTTGTGATCAATTTGATTTTATATTTTAAAAATAAAAGATTTTAACATTTCAGCAGTTTCATCCTTAGTTCTTAAGAAGAATACCCATGTAAATCTTGTAAAATCATCAACTATCACAAGGAAATATGATTTCCTTCCAATGCTCATTATACTTGTTGGACCAAATAGATCCATGTTCAATAAGTGATAATGGGGTGATGATAGAGTTAACAACTTTGGATTTATGAGATGCCATGTGTTGCTTCCCTTTCAGGTATGTAACACAGTTATCTTTGCAGAAAAATTCATTTTTAGGCAAACCATGTACCAAGTTATTTTTAACCAATTTATTCATGGTTTTAAAATTGACATGACATATTTGTTTATACCATAGTATTGACTCATCACCATAAACGTTAGAAAGAAACCATGATACTTCTCCTAGTGGGGAAGCATAGTTCATATCCAGCTTGTACATATCCCCTTTCTTGGGAGATCTAAGAAGCACCAATTCTGGAGAAATGGTCATGCCAGGTTTGAGGAAAATGCACTCATGTTCTATGAAAAGCATTTGGTGCTTTTGATCACCGAATTGAGAAACACTTAAAAGATTGTGTTCAAGTTGTTTGACAAAGTGCAATTTTTCAACCTTTAACTTGTTGTTAGATACACTCCCTCTGCCAGAAATGTATCCTCCAGCCTCACCTCCAAACTGAACAGGACCTCTATCAAAGTGTTGAAATTGTTAAAGGAGAGATCTGTTCCTAGTCATGTGCCTGGAGCATCTACTATCTATAATCCACACATTATTGTTCTTGTCATATGGATGTTCCTGCACATAAGGTGAAAAGTTAGTTTTTATTGAAAACCCAAGCCTTATTGGTCTTGGGTTCTTCCAATCAGGATTTTATTGAACCAAAATTTATGCATGGGGTTCAATAAGTGTTTGTGAAGAGGAGGCTTGGGCTGCAACATCTTTTTTGATCTTCCATTCCATTCCTTGGTTGATCATAGAGGATGAGCTTGTTGAAGCTTGAGCAGCATGATATTCTTTCGAAGCTTCTTTCTTCTCGGAAGAAGCCTTCACCACCTTCTCTTTCGAAGCAGTCTTCTTCTGGGATGGTTTCAAAGGGACTCTCTTGGTTTTCGGAGTCTTCATAGCTTTAGCTTTCGAAGCCATTTTACCTTCGGAAGAAGAATTTTCTTCCGAAAGAAACCTTGCTTTGGAAACAAGCTTTCCCTTCTTCATCACTTGGACCATTTGATAGGGTCCAAATGAGAAACCTTCCCTGTCTCCTTCTTTCTTAACATTATTTGCATAATGTGTGATAGTAGGATTGTAATAACAATCTTTGGCCATGTGGTTTTGCAGGCCACATATTATGCATGCAATGTTAGTCTTCTAGGAATGTGAAGGCTGATGTTTCTTGTTCTTCTTGTCTTTAATAGTAATTTTTCCCTTTCCCTTCTGATCCTTTTGTTGGAAAGGTATGCTGGTACTACACACATTTCTAGGTTTAGAAGTTCCCACCACCTGGAATCCAACTAAGATGAACACACCCTTTTGCTTAGGGTCAATCTTCAGTTCTGATTCAACCACTTTCTTGGTAGTTTTTCTAGCTGCCTTAGCCCAGTTTCATCAAGCATTAGTGGTACGAGGTTGGTCATCATCGGTAAGCAGGGTAGGGTCTACCTGGATCTTCCCTGTGATGGTCTCCACACTTGCATCACTCTTTTACTCATGAGAAGGAGGGTCAGTAAATGGTACCTCTTACTCTTCAGTACCACACCTTGGTTGTCTAATATACTCATAAGATTATGGTGGAACAATTTCATTGGTCCCAACCCATCTTTGTTTTGATAACAAAGTTTGGAGTGAGAGGATGATGCAAGGATGGCTTAGAAGTTTTGCTCTGAGATAGCATGCTTCCTAGCTTGAGCCTCAACTGTCACAAGCTGGGCTTGAGCCTTAGAAATTTGTATATGAAATCCTTTATTTGAGTCTTGTATTTTGTGTGTTCATGTTTTAAAAGAGACAGTTTTCTCTAACTGTTTAATTTTCTTTGATAGTGAGTTTCAGCTCTTTTAAAATCAGATTTTAAAATATTTACAGACTCAATATCGGATTTAATCTCCATATTATAGTCCTGGTATAATTTCACCTTAGCAATACAAGCTGGATTACAAAGATGTTTAAATACCTTGTTGTCATTTGTTCCAGCCATGAGTGCTTGAGCAGGAGTCATATCATGTACCATAAAGCTCCAGTCAACTTCTTGAGCGACAAATGTTGTTTTAGTTGACTTCACATGGGCTTTAGGTGTAGAGGCATGTGAGGAAGCATGAGAGGTTCCTGGATTTGACTGGGGAGCCTTGCATTCCCTAGCAAAATGACTAATTTGGTTACAGTTGTAAAACTTTGCCTTGGTTTTGTCAAACCCAAACTTGCTTCTAGCTGGGTTTTGAGAGAATTGCCTTCTAGTTCTTTTGAAGAACTTCTTTGCTCTGTAGTTAAGCAGAGCCAGTTGTTAGACTATGTCCATGTACTCCACATTATCTGGACTTAAGCACTCTAGATCATCAAAGAAGAATTGATGATCACTAGAGTACCCATTTCTTGAGACAAAGGCATAGTTGTTATGGAAAGAACCTTGTTGAGCCTATTGAGACCTTGGAGTCTCAGGAAATGTGATGTAGGGTCCTGAAGAGCAGGATGGTTGTTGAGAGTAAGTCAGATACTACTTAGGTTGATTGGGTCTTGAGCCTTCAGCAACCATTAAAGCGTTGCTAGCAGGAAGGCTTAAGGGTTTGCTCATCGGATGGCCCTTCTTGTTTTCCATCTCTACATGGTATCCATCAAGAATGTCGTATAGTTTAGTCATGGTGAGGGTGTTTAGATTCTCTGTACTTGATGGAGACATAGTATAACGTCCACTCATTTAGGAGTGCACTCATGAATTTCCTTGAGAGGTCTCTCAAGTCAATGGCAACTCCCATAGACTGAAGAGAAGCAATAAGATCCATGTACTTGAAGTATTGCTGGCTAAGGGTCTCTCCAACAATTTAGGTAAAGTTCTCAAACTGTTGCTTGAGTGAATTTTTCTTCAAATCATTGGAGTTAGAATACATTTGAGACAGTGCATCAAACAGCTCTTTAGCTGACTTGCAATACTCAAACCCTACCATGATGGAGTTGGGTATAGCAGTCATAAGAGCAGTCATAGCATTGTTGTCTATGTCCATCTTCTTCTAGTGTTCATCAGAGTAGTCTTCAACAGCCTTTTCGATCATGGCACTATTTCCTCCTAGTGCAGCAACCTTTGGCTTGTAAGGACCATTGATAATTGTTGGATCAAGAAGAAGGCTGGTACAACCAAAACCAAAACACTTAGACTATATTGGTGTATCTAATAAAAGGCTTCCGAAGCTAAGTGTGGAACTTCCAAAGGAAATAGAGTTCTTCCGAAGGAAAAGTGCAAGATTAACTTCCGAAGACAAACTCTACTTTAGAAGTCAAAGTGTTCACTTTCGAAGATCAAGTCTGAGAAGAAAATATCAAAAGACAACATCCGAAGTATGAAGAAGAGAATAAGTCCTCAAGCCTCGGAAGAAGTAGCCTCTTCCGAAGTATAAGTGGCTTCGGAAGAACTTGTTCTTCCGAAGCCAACTACCCTTCGGAAGACACTACTATGAACCAGTGCACATAAGTATGGTGTCTCTGACACTCCGCTGCAGACCTCTGATACACTACATGGAGTTTTCTCAAAAGCCATGTAGTTGACCATACTTTATTCCACTGTTCACTTTTATTAGTTAGCACAATTGCCAACTTTAGTTGGTGACAAAAGGTAAGTCATGGACATGTCATGACTACCATATCTTAGATAAGACATTATCTAAGATACCTTAAATTATAGCTTTGTAGTATTTTCTTTAGTTAGAGGATTCCAGTTGGTATCAAAGTATATCTAGTTGTAGCTAATATTATATATAGTTTCTCATTGTAACTCATATCATATGCTTGTAAGAGTCTTGTAATACTTTGAGTTGAGAAGCAATATATGCAAGTACCTAGAGAATTATCTTTCTATGTTCATTGTTACTTATTATATTATTATCAACTCTTAGAGAGACTATGCTTCAACTAAGTGTATTTAAGTGAGTTTGAGAGAAACACCAAGTGTTAAGTGACATAAACTGATCCTGCAATTGGTATTAGAGCTTTTTAGGCTCTTGATTGTGTGATTTTACCATCCAAATCAACCTATTTTTCACTCCTCCTTACAACTTACTCAAAAATGGCCCTCAATAAGTCTGAAGTAAAGATGGGAACCATGACTAAAGCTCCCATCATTACCCCTGAAAACTTCAGTTCATGGAGTAGACGCATGGAAGGCTTCATTGGGCATCAAAACAGCAAAATGTGGACGTACATTGTCAATGGCCCGTATAAACCCTAGGTGGCTACACCTGGTGGAAATGGGGCCATGATAGAAAAGGCTGTTGAAGATTACTCTGATGAGGATGGAAAGAAGATGGACATTGACAGCAATGCTATGACTATTCTTATGACCGCAGTACCCAACTCCATCATGGTGGGTTTAAGCATTGCAAGTCAGCAAAAGAACTATTTGATGCACTTGCTCAAATGTACTCTAGCTCAAATGACTCCAAGAAGGACTCACTGAAGCAACAGCTTGAGAACTTCACCTACATTGCTGGAGAGACCCTCAGCCAACAATACTTCAGGTACATAGACCTCATTTCTTCCCTTCAATCTGTGGGAATTACTCCTGAACTTAGAGACCTCACAAGAAAGTTCATGAGTGCGCTCCCTAATGAGTGGACGTTCTACTCTGTCTCTATCAAGAGGAAAGAAAATCTGAACAACCTCACCATGACCGAACTATATGGCATTCTTGATGGATATTGTTTGGAGATGGAGAGCAAGAGAGGCCATCAGACAAGCAGACCTCTGAGTCTTCCTGCCAGAAATGCTTTAATAGTTGTTGAAGACTCAGGATCAACACAACCTCAAAAGTACCTGACATACACCCAACAGTCATCCTGCTCATCTGGACCATACATTACATTTCCTTAGACTCCAAGGTCTTAATAAGCTCAGCATGGTTCCTTTCACGACAACTATGCCTTTGTTTCAGGAAGTGGACACTCTAGTGACTTTCAGTACTGCTTTGATGATCTAGAGTGCTTCAGTCCAGATGATGTAGAATATGTGGACATCGTCCAACAAATGGCTCTTTTAACCTACAGAGCAAAGAACTTCTTCAAGAGAACTGGAAGACAATTTCCCCAGAACCTAAACAACTACAAATTTGGGTTTGACAAAACCAAAGCCAAATGTTACAATTGTAACCAACTTGGTCATTTTGCAAGTCAACAGGGATCCCACAGGCCTCCACACATCCCTCTACATCAAATCCCTCTAGAAAGTCAACATAGATAGCTGCAATGGCTCAAAAAGTTGACTATAGCTTTATGGTACAGGATGTGACTCCTGCTCAAGTACTCATGGTAGGAACAGATGACAATAAGGTATATGAACATCTCTGTACTCCTGCATGTATTGCTAATGTTAAATTGTATTAGGACTACAATATGGAGATTAAATCTGATATTGAGTCTCTAAATGTTTTGATATCTGATTTTAAATGGGCTGAATCTGATTGTCAAAGAAAATTGAAGAGTTGGAGAAAAATGTGTCCTTATTAAAACATGAACACATAAATTACAAGACTCAAATAAAGGATTTAATATTCAAATTGTCTGAGTATTAAGCCCAGCTTGTCACTGCTGAGGCTCAAGCCAAGAAATATGCCATTTCTGAGCAAAACTTCCAAGCTATTATTGCATCATCCTCCCACTCCAAAAGTTGTTATCAAAACAAAGGAGCGTTGGGGACCAATGAAATTTCTCCACCATATTCTTATGAGTCCATAAGACAACCTAGATGTGGTACTGAAGAGAAAGAGGTCCTATCTGCTGACTCATCTTCACTTGAGTTGAAGAATGATGCAATAATAGAGGCCACCACATGGAAAGAATAGGTAAATCAACCCACTTCTCCCAGTGATGATCAAATCCTAACCACCAAAGCCAGAAGAAGCAGCGCTAAAGCAACAAGAAGAACTGCCAAGAAAGTGGTTGAGTCCAAACTGATGATTAACCTAACACAAAAGGGTGTATTCATCTCAGCTTGATTCCAGGTGGTAGGTAACTCTGATTCAGAAAAGGAGTGTAGTAACAACACTCCCGTCCTACCAAAGGATCAGAAGTTAAAGGGAAAGGTTGCTGATGAAGAGAAAAATAACAAGAAACAGCAATCCTCAAGCTCCTAGAAGACTAACATTGCATGCATAATGTGTGGTCTACAAAACCACATGGCCAAAGATTGTTATTACAATCCTGCT
>BJCM01146424.1:1109-50802 GCA_018326385.1 Flaveria bidentis
TTAATAACCAACTTAGATGTGTATTATGGATTGTACCTTATGTTTTTGTAGATTGTATTATATTTTATTTTTTCTATACTTTTTCTTTTAACCCTATGATTTTTAACATATACAGTTAACGCTAATATTTTTTCCACTTTCAATTTTCGTTCCATTTACTTTTATTCGTTTAAATTTTGTTTTATTTTACGTATTGGTCTAATTTTTTGAGTTAACATAATGCAATATACGTATGTGATTCGATATTTTTACATCTATTTTTTCTGTTTAACGGCTTTGTTATGTTTTACATTTCATTATAATTTACACACATTAACACACCCTAACGCACGTATATAGTTCAACGTTTTATATATATATTTTTTTGTTTGGATTTATTTGTTTTGTTTTATGAGCTTTTCTAGTGTTGGTGGTCGATAATAACGATGTGACATTAATACAACTTTACACAGTTTTACGTTCTTAACAAAACGCGTGAGGTTTGAATACTAATTTTTCGTAATTATTGGTTTATCAAATTAAAATAATACGATCATATCAAAATTCTACGTGCAATCATGCATTCCAATTAAAAAACCAAAAAATATTATGTCGTCATGGACGGAACCGAAATCAAATTCCAATCCGCTTTATTACCATGCAAACGCATTTATCATTTAAGTATGGTACACGCACCCAGTTGCATAAAAATGATGCATGAATTAGTCACCGTGAAAATTAACGATAAGACCTAACCATAGTTACAACTCACCAACCACGGTTCAACCTCTGGTTAACCACACGCGTAGGCCCCACTAACCCCCTATAAATAATCCCCAAATCCCCCTTTCATCCTCACCACCTTCGCGTATCATCTTCTCACAATACAACCTCTGTTTGATGATCGAATCGTTCGTCGTTTTCTCCTCAATCGTGTTCTTCTAATCGTTCGTATTTCCGGTGAGTATTCAAACATTCAAACTCTTAACTAAATTCTCCATTTGATTGCTTAATTAGCGTGTAACGATTTGAGGTTTTGATGAATGATTTTGTGAATGTGATGGAGATTAGGTCGAGATGGCGTCTAACGGAAACGGAAATGTTGCCGGAAAAGGTAACGTCGTTAGTGGTGGAAGGAATGGATTGCCGAAGATACAGACGCAGAAGAGGCAGAACGGGATATGTCACGATGACAGTTCGGCACCGGTGAAGGTGCAGACGATCGATGAGCTGCACTCGTTGCAAAGGAAGAAATCGGCACCCACGACGCCGCTTGACGGTGTTCAAGGTGCTTTTGCTAATATGTCTGAAGATGATCGCCAGAAGCAGCAACTGCAGTCCATCAGGTATATCATTACGTAAATTGTAAGGATCAGTAACATACGCATTAAAACATATTAATTCATACATTACTGATTAAGCATTTTATATTATGATGTCAAAACACTGTAAACGATTATTTACAGAAGGTAAATTGTAGTTTACAAGTCTTGAAATTACAGTTTGCCAAACGTAAACGATCATTTACTAACGATCGTTTGTTTATGATGTAAGTGGTATATGTAACCTGGATATCGTATAGGGTACATATTAATATTTTAAATAGTCGAACATTGAATTCTGTACAAAAATAAGATATGGTGGGACCGAGCTATTGTCTTGCAGAAAACCATGATGTTCTATTAATTAAAATGAAATACAGCTAATATGAAATAAAACTTTTTGTTAATGTCAAAATTTTAAAAGATAGCCGACTTGTTGGTAAGATATAGTTGAATTGTATATAAAGTAAAATGAATTAAATTTATGGGAAAAATAATGAATTTCGGTATCTTATATGCCTTAAAGGTGAATTTAATATAATATTTAAATTCTTTCTAATTTTAAATAGATTATGTTGTCTTATTTTATTACCACATTCACACCGGCTTCTCGATCCCCTTCTCATATTTATACAAAAAATAATATTTTTTATTATCTTTTTCAATTAAATAATACTTTTATATATTTTTATTATTAAATTTTCTATCACCTCCACTCATAAATATTTTTAAAAATATTAAAAAAATTATGGAGGTTTTATTGTGTTTCCTCAAATATAAGAAATCATGATACAATCTCTATAAATATTCTCCCTACTTCATCACAATCACTAACAACCATCTTTCAAATATAAGAAATACACTCACATCACATATAAAGAACCTACTGTGAATGATCTTAATATGTAAACATAACATGTGATCTAGTGTTAATAGCAATTGTATATTAGGGTATGAGTTTAATATTTACGAGTGCAATGTTAGGTGAAATTAAGAAAAAGTTGTTTTCCACAAAAGTATATCACTCGTGTTGTTTATTATTAATATTTGTTTTATTATTATAGAAATATTTCTTGTATTTTTTTACATTTATACTTTATACAACATAATATGTTATTTTAATATTCAATTTATAATTATATATATAACATTAATTATTTAATATATATTTTAGTTATTGTTTTTTATTTATATAATAATAAGGTCTTGAACCTAGTTAACAATGGCTTGAGCTCTTTTGATATACGAACTTTAGTTGGGGCAAAAGTTTGGGCTCAAGCTAGCTTAATTAATTTTTTTAAAATCTCACCACACATATTACATTATATCATATACACAATAGTTATATTTTTTAAGATACTTATGTCATGATATGTCACAACAATTTTTTTTAATAATAACTTCATAAAATTTATAAAGTAACGAACTAAAATTAAAAACTATAAATAAAAATATTAAAAAATATTAAATTTAAATTCTATAAATCAAACTCCCAACTACATTAAATTTTAAGATTTTATCATACAAATTTTAAAGAAATATTTATTAAACGTGAAAAAAACTTATCTTTTGAGTTTCGTAAAATTGATTCCTAGTTGTTATCATAATTGTTATGCCAAGAATCTGATGCCAGCTTACATGGTACAAATATAAAGATTTTATACTTTCCTTCAAGGAAATGTATAATGTTCCTATTCTTTTATCCATATAAACATGTTTTATTTTGATGTCTTCCAATACTTCGGGCATTTTTTTGCTTGATTATTATAAATTTGCTCACTACACCCCTCTCCCAGTACTTTTATATTCGTTTATGATATTATTAATCCAACAAAAATAATTAGTTATCAAGTCAAATAGATAGTTTTTTCGACATATTTAATCTATTTAATTGCACATAATAATATTTTAACCAGTTTAATATTTGAAATAAAATACACTTTGTAAGGTTAACAATTAAATACGTTCACAAGCTGTCTAGTGATTACAACCCATAAATCTTGAAATACAACACATCATTCCATTTCATAACTTAAGCTTAAGTTTTAATCTTTAAATCATGATAACCATCTGTTTGTAACTTCTTATTTGTAAATTATACAGTGCATCATTGGCATCTCTTACGAGAGAAACCGGACCCAAAGTGGTAAGAGGCGACCCGGCCCGAAGACCCGAGACCCCAAGGGTGGCTCACGGCCCCGACCACTATTTCACCCCAACATTCGCTGCTAGCGACAGTTCTCTCAAATTCACCCATGTTCTCTACAATCTCTCCCCTGCTGGTAACCATTTACTTCCCTAAAACCTTTACTATCATGCCAATGGCAAAAAACCCCAATTTCAACCGTTTCTTATCAATTATTTACACTGTCATGTGCAGAGTTGTATGAGCAGGCGATCAAGTATGAAAAGGGGTCGTTTATTACATCTAGCGGTGCATTGGCGACCTTATCCGGTGCCAAAACTGGACGCTCTCCGAAGGATAAGCGTGTTGTTAGGGATGATGTCACCGAAAATGAGCTTTGGTGGGGCAAGTATGTGTTTTGATCCGAACTCTGTAATTTTGGTTGGTTAATCTTTGTCATCTTTTGATTTTATGGCACCATCGATGGTTACTCTGAACATACTGACAGTGTTTTTTTGTTGGTTATCGTTAATATAAGCTGATAAATTGAGTGAATTTCTGATTGATGCAGGGGTTCACCCAATATCGAGATGGATGAGCAGACTTTCTTGGTGAATAGAGAAAGAGCCGTGGATTATTTGAACTCTTTGGAGAAGGTATATCTTCTTTCGACAGTTTCTTGATTCTGAGATTTGAATTGGGTATGAAATTATGAATCTTGACCGTTTTAGCCAAATGGGTGTCTTGACTTTCGTTGTAAATGAGTAATTTCTTTGAGTTTGACATGAATTAGTGGTTATACATTTATTTGCGATTTTCATTGCAATTTGACTATTTCATCACATATGTCTACATAGATTTGTTGGTCCTGTCTGTAATAAAGGAACCGACTTTAGAAAAAGAAAGATGTGCCCACCTTTGTACATGTGTTCAACACTTCAATGTTTTAAAAACCTGACCGGTGACTGTTCTACCTGTCCATTGGTCTGTGTGTAAACAACGGGATGATGTTGTAATCGAATTAAAATAAAAATCTTTAAAGGAAGAAAATGATAGATAAGATATGACAGGATAACAGAGATAAGGATTTTTTTTGTCTCTTTCCTATCAACTGCCATACCGATATAAATATCATTTTGTCATCCCTTGGTCTTGAAAGAGGTGATCTTTGTCGTTATATTAATCCATGGATGGAGCTTCATAATTTATTATTTTAGTGCCATTTTTTAAAATTATGTTACTTTTTTATCCAGTGATTTACTTAAATGAACTTTCAGGTGTTTGTGAATGATCAGTTGGTAATTGTATGCTTAAATGAACTTTCAGGTGTTTGTGAATGATCAGTTCTTGAACTGGGACCCAGAGAACCGAATCAAAGTTCGAATTGTGTCAGCGAGAGCTTACCACTCTCTGTTCATGCACAACATGTAAGTAAATGAGATAATAACACAGATTTGTATCATCCTATATGCTATTTACAGATACTCAAAAGTCAAAGACCCTCCAGATAAGTTTTGTATGTTTTTTAAATAATAATTTGATTTTACAAGTAAAAGCAAAAGGTATGTAGTTGAAGGATAATATGATGGTGCAAATTAGTAAAAAAATATATGTGTGTGTACAAGTGGATAACTGGGTAGGTTGCAGGTGCATCCGACCCAGCCCTGAAGAACTGGAGAATTTCGGTACTCCAGACTTCACAATCTACAATGCTGGCCAGTTTCCATGTAATCGTTACACACACTATATGACATCGTCCACTAGCATAGATTTAAATCTTGGTAGAAGAGAAATGGTTATCCTTGGCACACAGTATGCCGGGGAAATGAAGAAAGGTCTCTTTGGTGTCATGCATTATCTCATGCCTAAACGTCAAATCCTGTCCCTACATTCCGGATGCAATATGGGCAAAGATGGAGACGTTGCCCTCTTCTTCGGTCTCTCAGGTAAGCCTGCCACCTCACCATCATCGTCAATGATGGGCGAGGATCATGGTCATTCCATATGTGGTCACAACACATATCTCTGCCACAAACCCATATCCGCCTAAACATTTATGTGAACGACGGTGTCAACCTTTTTGTTGATATTATTTTGATCTTTAACGAGTTATTTTTATTTTTATTAGGTACCGGGAAAACAACTTTGTCTACTGATCACAATCGGTATTTGATTGGAGATGACGAGCATTGCTGGAGTGACAAGGGTGTGTCTAACATTGAGGGTGGTTGTTATGCCAAGTGTATTGATCTTTCAAAAGAGAAAGAACCTGATATCTGGAATGCCATCAAATTCGGGACTGGTATGTTATTTGTAATACTTATTAATATGTTTCAAGTCTTGCTGATGTTTTTTAATTCACACGTTGAATCTTTACTTGCAGTGCTAGAAAATGTTGTATTTGATGAACATACTAGAGAGGTGGATTATCTAGACAAATCTGTCACAGGTATAACATATATCATTTTTATCATCAGAAATGTAGATTGTTTTAGAAAAGAAAGCGTTTAATCTTACATTGTTTCCTGGTGATGCAGAGAACACACGTGCAGCATACCCCATTGAGTACATCCCCAATGCTAAGATCCCGTGTGTGGGTCCACACCCTAAGAATGTTATACTTTTGGCATGTGATGCATTTGGTGTGCTTCCACCAGTGAGCAAACTAAGCCTTGCTCAGACCATGTATCACTTCATCAGTGGCTACACCGCACTGGTACAAACACTTTTCAAGTTTTAGTGTTTCAACATTTATGGCTTGCATAATGTATAAAATAACCTGACGTCGAGTATATACTTATTTGTGAAGGTGGCTGGTACTGAAGAGGGTGTGAAGGAGCCACGCGCAACATTCTCAGCCTGTTTTGGTGCAGCATTCATCATGCTACATCCCACAAAGTATGCAGAAATGCTTGCCACCAAAATGGAGAAACATGGTGCTACTGGATGGCTTGTTAACACCGGCTGGTCAGGTGGCAGGTAAATAAAATATAAACTTATTTCCATTAAACACGGCGTCTCATACATAGATACATACATAGACATGTACATATGTTTTAAGTTCCTTTTTTTGTTTCTGTGTAGCTATGGGTCTGGGAGTCGTATGAAGCTAGCATACACTCGTAAAATTATAGACGCCATCCATTCTGGTAAACTTCTGAATGCAAACTACAAGAAAACCGAAGTGTTTGGTCTGGAGATTCCAATTGAGGTTGAGGGAGTGCCTTCAGAGATTCTTGATCCAGTGAACACCGTAAGCTGGCTGATCATATCTTTGTTTTCTTATAAATTCTGTTTCTTTTTTCAAATGTTGACGTTGGGTTGAACCGAATAATGCAGTGGTCAAACAAGAAGGCTTATAAGGAGACACTGTTGAAGCTGGCTGGGCTGTTCAAGAACAATTTTGAGGTGTTTGTGAACCATAAGATTGGGAAGGATGATAAGCTGACTCAGGAAATTCTTGCAGCTGGCCCCAACTTTTAATCGCGTGGTGTTGAAGAAGAAAGAAGTGGATGGTGAATGGTGATATATATTAAGATTTACTAGCCTAACATGCAACATATTATGTATTAATCCAGTTGTATGTTTTTAGTTACTTTTGGAATTATTGTCATTTTAAACTTTGGTTTTGATCTATATATTTTTAATGAAAGAAGCCGTTCACCTCATCACAAATTTTAGCTTTATATTGATTGTTGTTTAAAATTTGAACCCATTGGATTTGGCCCAGTGGTCTGTCAGTGTGTATTGGGCGCATCCATTAGCCCCAACCCAATGAGAATGTGCCTCTGGCTTCTGCCCACAGAAAAATGTAAACAGGCTTCTTCCATCTACTGAATCAGTTAATACGAATAAACATAGGCCACTATTGGCTTATTGCTGCATTCTTCAGGGTGTTGGGCCTAAACAGATGGGCTGAATGGATTGGGTTAGGGCCCAAATGTTGGGCACAAAAACAAAGGTACATCTAGAGACAATTTGTTCTACGTATATTATATGGTTTGTATGGCCTGACTATCTTTATCATGTATGTATGTCAGTATGGTAGTGTACTAGAACTCGTTTCATGTAATGAATTAGTATACAATTATGAGCAAATTATAGAATTAACTCAACTAAATATAACAGAACATTTAGTCTTATATAAGAGATATGAATAATAAGTTATGTATTTGAAGATACATTTTGAATAGTCGAGAGGTAAGGGTAGCTCATCCTAATAATAACGTAATTTTTATTTGTATTGAGAGCATAGAGGGGCACATCATTCTATGACGAGGTACGTTTTAGTTGTCATGAGATTTGAGTAGTAGCTTTAACCAAGGTAAGTTTCTTGTAACTATAAACGGATTAAAGAGTTAGTTCAACACAATAATTATTATATTAGAGAAGTAGCCCAACCCATTATAACGTGGTAGTCTCATATAGCTATGATACATATTAGATAGGCGGCTCAAGCCATCACGCTTTCGCCAATGGTGGCAATTGTGTCGGTTGGGGGTTGAAAACTTGAAATTAATAAATCTAAACACGTCCGTTTACTTATTAACTTTAAAGACACCATCCCTTATCCAAAGACACCATAGTTTTCAAAAGGGCACATGAAGCAGAGGCCGCATTACGCAAATGTGGGTAAAATTTGGGTTAAAACGACTAAAAGGAAGAATATAATGTAAACGATTCATTTGATGGACGTAGAAATCAGATATTGATAACAAAGATGCAACTTTGGTTAGATATAAATCTTTTTGTTGTACATAGAGTAACATCCATGTAAGCGAAGCTCTTAATTTGTGCTCATGTTTTGAGACCTAAATGACTTAGTGTCTGATCCTATTTAGAATTAAAAGAGAGACTTAAAGTCATATAAACATTTGTCATGTCAAATAACGGTCACATTCATCAAAAGACTGTACATAATTCAATTTCTACAGAAATAAGCGACTTGTATATAACCAAAACGAGTCGTTTAAATGACTCATATACGCTTAAACAAGCCATATTGTTTTGACTTGTACAACTCGTTTAAGGCTACACAAGTTATATTATTCTATTATTTAATTGCTCTTTCAACTATAACTTTTATTTGTTTAACTAGATTATACATGAGTACATGACCCGTATATTTTATACGAGTCATATCAGAAGGCGCTCGCATAACTTGTCAGATTATTCCTAATACCTTACCTTAATTAATAAACCCTTAATAAGCAAAAACAGTAAAACACATCATGCTAATTAGCATTCAAAACATACTCTACTTTCCTTTTCTTCTTTCTCGTTGATACCCTCGTACCACAGTCAACATCCACCGTAGCATCTCAACATCCACCACAAACTCCGACCACTCAACAATGGCTTCATCGGAAGACCCAAACACCACCACCACCACCACCGCCGCCACCACCATCCCCCAACCCTACAAGCTCAAACAAACCCTCACCGGCCACAAACGCTCCATCTCCAGCGTCAAATTCTCCGACGACGGCCGCCTCATCGCCACCTCCTCCGCCGACAAGACCGCCCGCACCTGGTCCACCTCCGACGGCTCCCCCCTCCACGAGTTCTCCGGCCACGACCAAGGCATCTCCGACGTCGCCTTCTCCTCCGACTCCCGCTTCCTCGCCACCGCCTCCGACGACAAAACCCTCCGCATCTGGGACGTCTCCACCGCCGCACCCCTCAAAACCCTCACCGGACACACCAACTACGTGTTTTGCGTCAACTTCAACCCCCAATCGAACATGATTGTGTCGGGGTCGTTTGACGAGACTGTTAGGGTTTGGGATGTGAAGAGTGGGAAGTGCTTGAAGGTGCTTCCGGCCCACTCGGATCCCGTTACGGCCGTTAATTTTAACCGGGATGGGACGTTGATTGTTTCGAGTAGTTATGATGGGTTGTGTAGGATTTGGGATGCTTCTACGGGGCATTGTGTCAAGACTTTGATTGATGATGAGAATCCCCCTGTTAGTTTCGTTAAGTTTTCGCCTAATGGCAAGTTTATTCTTGTGGGGACACTGGATAGCACTCTGGTAAGTAGTTCGTTTATGTTGATTTACACTTGAATTTGGTGTTTGTAGTTCCTTTTGTATTGGTAATGATCTGTCTTTTGATAGGTTTACTGATTGAATTCATAGTCTTCATATGTGTAGTCCTTTTGGAAGTTTTGATACTGATGAAGTGTTTGAGTGATGGTAATATGTTGGTATGTGTTTGCTTATGAAACTATATGTGAGGATAGACTTGCAAAACAATAGACTTCTTGTTCTTTAGGTATGGTGATTGATCGTTCCCCAAGCTATTGACTGCAAATTCACATGTATACGATGAAAAGGGTGATTTAAATCTTCTTATTAACTAGATAAAAGATGAGGATTTCAATTTGCATCGTCATCTGTTTTTGTGATAGTTGTGACTAACATGAGCACTATAAGTAAAGGGAAAGTCTTGATAGAAGCACATCCGTTAATCTTTATATTAGTTTGGTTCTAGGTTTAATTTTTTACATATTTGATGTAAACCCTGGTTTAATTTCTCTAACATATTAGTTTGGTTCTAGGTTTCCATATATATTTCACAAATTGACATGTATAAAAGCACATCCCTCAATCTTCAGTGTTTTGATGCATTTGAATCTTGGTAATATACTTTGTCACATCCCCCAGACCGGAATCCTTGCAACAATTTCTGTAATTAGACTGCTAGTGATGAACAACTTCATCAATAAAACGCAGGGTTCCTATTGGTAATATGGATGTTGTGATTAATTAAGGTTGTTGAGATGTGCCTTTGTGAGAGAAGGATTAGTGGTAGTAAAGTTGTTATATTTCTTGTTTGGTTGTGACTTGAGTGCATAGATTAGGAGAATGGTTTTCTTGATCTTGTCAAAAGGTTTTGTCAATAAGGGTAGTTAGTGATTGCTTGCTACAGAGACAGTCTAGTTTATCACCGTTTTTTGTAAAACACATGCCGTTGCCACAATGCTATACCACTTTCTTCATTCTTTTGTTTCATTGTCGTTGGTAGCTGATCCATTGATACACGCGTACGTATGTATATCATGATGTATTTTAATTAGGAAAGGGGAAGAAATATTTAAGATATATGTCCTCCTATATGTTGTCAATATTAAAACTCTTTATGTTTCTGAGTTTCATAAGTTTTTCATGATTAGGATTGGGAGACCTTTGGATTAAGTTAGAGAAATATTGGATTGACAAAGTAATACACTTATATAAATATTTACTAATATTCAATGGTTGTGGACGCCCAGGAGGCTTTTCCAAATATGACTGAAACTGTTACTTTATTTTTAATAATGTTTGTATTTGTCATATTCTTGCTTCAGAGATTATGGAACTTTTCAACTGGCAAGTTTTTGAAGACCTACACAGGCCACAGCAACTCAAAATACTGCATTTCATCAGCATTTTCAATCACCAATGGCAAGTACATCGTGAGTGGTTCAGAGGACAATTGCATATATTTATGGGAACTCCAAACACGAAAAGTCGTTCAGAAACTTGAAGGTCACACCGATGCTGTTATAGCCGTGGCATGTCACCCAACTGAGAATATGATAGCCTCAGGGGCCCTTGAAAATGACAAAACAGTTAAAATCTGGATTCAGGAGGTTCAAAAGCCTGAAGACCATCCTGATGAAATGGCAAAACAGTAATTCTCTAGCCTCAAAATAGATTTCTATTTTCCCTTTTTGAAGTTGTTAATGGGTAGGGCTTTTTTTGTGGTTTTTAGTTAACCTTAAGTTTTTCATGAGTCATGGGTCTTCGGGAGCGGCATTACCACATGTTACAGAGGTAATGTTTGTACTCATCTCACCTCAGACCCTATGGTCGTGTGAGATTTGTTCTGGGTATGTTTGTTTGAGTTTTCGTTTTGGTAGTCCTCTATGAAAAATGCCTACGGTCAAAATTATTGAACTTCTTTTTAGCTCTAGTTTTCAACATGCAGATTGTGTAGTTTTAGTGGCTTCTAGAAATCAGTTAGAAAGAGTGAAACTTTTGTGGGCTAATAATTTATAATTGACTAGTTGTTATACTTTATGCATTTTTCTGTTTGGACTCATTGTAGAATGACAATCTTCTTTTGCTACAGTTGGTTTAGTTGGACCATAGACCAGGCCCATTTATGCCACCCTTCTCAGGAAAATAAATATAAAAACTCAATGTCTTCTTTTTTAAAGTTTTAATTTTGGTTTTCTTTGGCTTATTAGTAGACCAGAAAGTGTTTTCAAATCTTGCTTTTGGAGATTTATTTTATTGTTTGTTGTACCAAAATGGTGGTTAGTCCTCACACCTTTATGAAAAATTTGACGTTTTATACATCTAAGGCCCATATTTTATTAAAATGCTGTGATCATCACAAATTAAAAAGTGAGGACAGGAATTTCAAATATATTTCTTTTGATGAAGACAAAAATTCAAATATTATATTCTTTTCATGTGTTTAAGGGTTTAAACGAGTTGAATTAATTTAAAGAAGCTTGAGCATTGAGCAGAGCTCATGCCTAAATCAGACTCAAACTTGAGCTTCATGATTCGATCATCATTCCGCCTACATGCATTTAGGATCACTTGTTTATAAATTGAGATGAGCCGACTTGTTAAAATTGTGGTGTTTCAAGGATGTAATCTTATATATTATTACACTTATAAATATCAAAATTTATATTTTTATACTTAAAAATATCAAATTAATCTATGGTATATTTAAATAACATGTTTTAATTTCGGTTTATAATTTATATAAGTTATACTTTAGCTTTGATTCAAAATGGGCCAACAAGCCAGTCACGAGCTGAGCTCCCTTACTTGGGCTCGGTTGAGTTACAAACAACCTGATTTTGATTGAGTTATTTTTAAATTATTTTCGAGCGAGCCTTGAGATTTTTAAACAACTCTTATAGTCCTATCATGTATAGTAATATTTATGTAATATATAAACACATACACACACACATATATATATATATATATATATATATATATCACATATTATCTATAACTATATTTTTTTGAATGACAAACGACCACCTTTATTAAAAAGATATGAGTTATCATAATTGAATAATTAGATTTATATATTTGTTTCCTAGTCGGATCATACCCTCTAAAAAAACCTACAACTAAAAAAACCTTATATTTCAACTATAATCATTTTTACTTAAAAGTGACAAACATTTGATTATGTATAACTATAAATCTATAAGACTTGTTCCACCGGATACCCAATCCTACCTACAGTGACCCACATTGATTAGAAAAAGTTATAATATAAACTATTATAATAATTTAATGTCAATGACAAAAGCCTGAAATTATTGGGGCTACTTTTTTAATGTATTTTTTATTTTCTCCCTTCTAGAATCCTTTTTAGATGGGAATCGGATAATAATATTATAATATTTTTCAACCATATTATTTTTTAACCATAAAATAATATACTCCAAACACCATCACTTGTGTTTATTCCACTGTTACAAATTAAAAGCAAGAATCATTATAGTTCAGGCGTGATTTTGTTATATCTTTTAATGTAGTTTTAAACATATAAATGTTCATATTTAAAAAAAATAATCAAACTAGTCCTTGTAGTATTCAAAGTTAACCTGATAAAACTAAAGGAGTTGGGTGCATTATTCACACATAAAGTTTGTGCCTATTTTGTAATAATCTAATAATTGTGTACCCACTTGTAACATGACCAATTATTGATGGGGGTCTGTGTAACTTTTTTTATGTAACAACCATCGGCCCTCATGTCACCTCATATATTCAAAGTTATAGTTAATATATGAATTTTAAACTTTTAGGGTACGAACAAAATGTCTTGATAATAATACTAGAATTAATTGTCAAAATCAATACAGAATGTAGCTAGAGAGAGAATCTATGTTGATTATTACATATAAATTTATCATGTCAATTACTTCTAGATACCGAAGGTTCCATTACATATATCGTTGATTATCACATAAAAAATAATTATTATATATGTTCATAATAGGACACTGGACATTACATTCTAGTATTTCTAAAGTTTAGGTAACTTTTAAAAGTGTAATTCTTAGTAAGAAAATAGGACTGAAGATGTTTGGTTTACTACAAGAAATGACTATTAGTCATGTTGACGGTGATTCACTATAAACATCAAGCAAATAAATAAGATTGAGATTTGAAATTAAAAAAAAAACAAAAAGAGAAATATCACCATTGATTTTTCTGTTGATATTAATCAAGAATATGAAGAATAAGAAACAAAATGAATACTAGTTCAACAGTAAAATTATACGTAGTGAGTATTTTGATGGTTTCAAACATTACAAGCTAATTAAAAATAACTTTAAATCTATAGGGCTTCAAGCCTTTAACGGACACCAAACATAAATTTTTCTAAATTATTGCATAAATATGGACTCCAAACATTAGTTAACCATTACACTTGATTTAAAAGAGGCTTTAGTGAAACAATTTTTAACTACATAATATTTAAGTGATATTTTAACTAAACAATCACTACATATAGTTTTAGTTTGAAATGTTCACTAGTCACATATTTAAATCCCCAAACTATCTCATCTTAAACAGTTTCCAGCAGCTCTAACAGAAATTTTTAGATACACAAAATCGATAAATCCCCCCTCCCCTCAACTTATTGACTTGCCATGGTAAATGGCTATGGTAAATACTTGTTTTTTACATCACAAAGTCAAACATCTTTCTTCTATGATCTACCCAATGCCTTCTCAAGTTCATCGTCATCTTTCACGACTGTTCCACACCCACTAAAACAAAAAAAATATTCAAATTAGACTCCGTTACACCAAAACAAGTTTTGCCCAAAATAATCAAAGATACAAGCAATAAAATGCATGATATATGGTAAAAAAGTAAGTGTTAAACTACTAGCTATAAACCACGTCGAAAAATGCAAGTAACAAATCTACTCGAGCTTAAATCATTTCATGACTTTAAAAAAGTCCAGAATAAAGATAATTCAAGAAGTAAAAGAAATTAGAACAAAATAGAAGATACTAGCATGCTTAGTACATTAGCCACATCTTTTCTCATCCTGAATAAGAAGTTATAAGCACAAAATCATATTACTAGGCTAACTTTCAATAAACATGCGTAAGTAAGGATTTAAAGATTGTAATTAGCAACATGTATCCGATTTGCTAGTTATTATCCTCTAACCCAAACCCTCAAACTTCGTAACTATAGTTTCATGTTGGTTAGTGATGTTAAATTGATTGGGGCCAATACCTTTTCTTTTCACGATAAAAGCCTCCCCAACACAAAAATTATACATAGCAAGTGGTTAATATTTTATTACAAAAGATCAAAAAATGAGCGAATACTAACATACGAGGATAAAAAACAAATGGTCAAATTTTCACCATTTAAATATTTCTAATTATTATTATAGTTTTCTATCTTTTTTTCACTTTTTTTATTCTTTTTTCAACTTCTGGGTCTAGTTTTCGTATGTGATGAAATAAGTATTAGATACATATGAATATTAGGTGTTCATATGTAAATTCAAAACTAAAGAGCACTATCGTAATGAACTAATGAAGTACATATGCGCTTTTATTACAATCAAACTTTCTACCATACAATCTATAATTAACAATCTATAATTAACAATCTATAATTAACATAATAAAGTTGATATCATTATTTATATTATGTATACAACATTTAAGATGTATAATTTAAGATACCAAAAAATAAAAGAAAATATATTTTACTTAATGCATAAGGTACAACCATTTTTAAGGTTAAATTAGTAATTATATCGTATGAATTACTCTCTTACAGTTAGTTAAATAATAACCATACACTTGCTAACACTTACATAAAAGTTTAACAAATTGAAACTATTTGATATTTTAAATTTACGTTAGTTTAGTAATTTAGGAACTAATTATTCAACCCTATCCATTATTTTAGGGATTTAGCAACCAATTATTGAATGAAACATATAAGTATTTTGATTACTAATAAATGAATTTATTTTCTTTCTATTAAGTGAGTGAGATTTACTAAGTATGTTTGTTTGTTTTTTTATCTTCTTTTTATTAAGTGAAGTTTAAATTATTAGTTAATAGTGAATAAAAAACAACTTTAAACCTTTGTATTAGCACTTATGTAAAATTTTAACAAATTTTAATTACTAATAAGTGAAGTTATTTCTTTCCATTAAATGAAGTTTAAATTAGTAGTTAATAGTGAATAAAAAACATCTTTAAACCTTTATATTATCCGTTTCTGGAAAAACTTAACAAATTTGAATTACCAATAGGTGAAGTTATTTTCTTTCTATTAAATGAAGTTTAAACTATGAGGTAATATTGAATAAAAAACAACTTTAAATATTTATACAAACATTACATAAATATTTAACAAATTTGAATTACTAATAAGTGAAGTTATTTTCTTTCTATTAAATAAAGTTTAAATTAGAGAAAATTGCATAAATAGTCCCCATTGTTTGATCATATTGTAAATTTAATCCCTAGATTTTTATAATTACAAACTTAGTCCAAACTTTAGTTAGATGGTTGCAAATTTAGTCCCAGTGTTAGTATTCGTTAGTTTTTATTGATGTGAGTACTAAATTTACAATATTATGAAACCATAAGAACCAACCTTAGCCAGACACCTACAACCTCACCACCACCACCACTCTCGATTTTTTGAACCCCTACATCACCGGAAAAATATGATCCATGATGCTACCACACCACCAAGTCTTGTTTTCAGTAGCAAAACTGGTTCAAGGATTGACAAGCAATGAAGTTATAAAACTCACATCATTGAACCTTCAATCTTACTACCTTCCTCCGCCCCATCTATCTCTCCGTCGTATATCCGCTGTGACTCTCTCTCCACCACCAATCTCCGGCGAAAAATATCATTTTTTTCCCAAAACTCACACACCCATTTCATCATTTTCAAAACCTTTCAAAACCCACTTATATTTAAACAAATTAATTGTAGTTGAATGAATACTTGAAAATACAAATATCCATTTCACCATTCTTGAAGCCCCAACTAGATTTGATTATTATTCAAGAAATCAATAAAACCCCCTCCCCCCACATCTTGATGCTTAAATCGATTACAATCGTATAAATTACATGTATTTTGACTAGGGTCTCGCCAGAATATTGTAGTCCGCCGTGTAAGGTGGTGATGGGTTGTGTTGTTTTTAATCTCAGTGCTAAAATCACCTTTTTCCCCTACATACCTGATCATGAAACGAGATAATGATAAGTTGAATGTTGTTTACACATCATCCTTTTTGCTAGTGGCACCCGCTATTGAAGGTGTTGATGATGGTGGTGGTGGTGGTGGCGGTTGTGGTTGTGGTGGTTGTTCAGTTGATGTGTTGTCTTTATGCACTAGAAGAGGAAACAAGATTGTAGCTTTTATATATTTTAAACATTTTTTTATTTTAGAGAAAGTTGCACAAATGGTCTCCATTGTTTGGTTATATTAAAAACCGAGTCACCACATCGTTACATACTAATGAACACTAACAATGAGGACTAGGTTTACAACAATTTAACAAATGTTTGGACACATTTTACAAATTTTAAAATCTAGGGACTAAAATTTCAATATGGTTAAACCATGAGGACTATTTATACAATTTTCTCTATAAATTATAAGGTAATCTATAATCTATATCTATAACGTATAATAAAAAAATATTTTTAAGACATGTGTCATCATTCTAGTATATCAAATGACAACTGTCATCCTTTTTACATATAAATATCATTTTCACCATCTTTTTCATAATAAATACAAAAATTATAAAAACAATAAATTTGACTTTCTTTTTCTATATTATATGTTAAAACAAATATATTTATAATTGTGTTTATTGTCTCTCTCATATTAAATGATAATTATTTTAAATAAGTAAACTAAGCTATTAAATATTATTATTTTAATAATTTATTAATACATACTAAATTATATGATTTTAGACATATTTTATCTTTAAATATAGAGTAATAATTTCTTATTTTATTATCTGTTATAAATTTTAAATATTAATTGTATTTTTATTTCACCAATAGCTAATAACATCTAGAAAATAAAATATTAATTTAATGATTTTGTTATGTTTTATTTATTCCACCCATGTAATACATGAGCTCTAACCTAGTAGTGAATAAAAAAAAACATCTTTAAACCTTTATACTATCCAATACCATAAAAATTTAACAAAGTTGAATGACTAATAAGTGAAGTTATTTTTTTCTACTAAATCTATATTATATATAAAGCATATGAGAAGTATATATTAAGATAATATAAAATTAAGAACAATTATTTTATTATATGCATAAAATACATATGTTTTTGAGGGTAAAACAATATTTATAATATTATTTACAGATTACTTTTTACGGTTAGCTACATAATAACTTACACTTACTGTAACTTATACAAAGTTTAATTATCTATCCATAAACAAAAAAAACTTTATTTGTTTTAATATTTCAACTATATCTTTTAAGCTGTCATGTTTAAAAAGTTTAAAAACTTTTTGAGACTACAAAAAAAAACTTAATTTGTTTTAAAATTTTAGTTATATCTTTTAATCTCGTGCTTAAAAACTTTTTGAGAATACAATTGTAACTGTGTTTCTTTTTTAACGTTTTGGTGTATATTTTTTTCGCTAAACCAATATGTGGTTTATGAGATACAATAAATTAATGTGTAAATATATAAGTTGTCATTCAAACCATATTTATGTATTTTAAATTTTAGCTTAAAAATATAATAGACTTTTGTAAAAATACAACAAGAGTAACAAAAATTAGAAACACATATCTGATGTAAAATATCGTCTCCACCGCATTGCGCGGATACCCTTCTAGTATTACAGAAAAGGATGTTACGATGGGTTTTTCTGATTCTTGTCTTCATCCGTAAGGTTTTCTATCAACCCCCATGTCTTCTACAACTATTCACCTACTTCTATCGTTACTACACAGTTCTGTTCTTTGATGTTCTCTTTTCTAAATTTCAGTTATGATTTATTGTTTTTCCAAAGGTTTTTGGGTCTAGTTTCTATTTTGCTCTTCAATGGTTGATGGTTCTATTATGAGTCGATTTTGGTGTTTGCTCTTCAATGAGTTCTGATCTCTATTCTTCTCTACAGTTTTGGTTTTAGCAATTTTGGTTAAATAAATTTGATTTGTGTTCTTTGAATGGTAGTGATAGTGTGGAGGAACGAACCTTAGATTTGATTAGATTAGATTTGAGAGGATGATTTTAGGGAAGAATGGTAGTGATAGTCACTACTAGATAATTTGGTAATTTGCTACACATATTTGTGTCGCTCATACTTAGCAAATAGGCATTTTCGACACATTTGAGAGGCACATGTTGTGTAGGAAAAACCCGCATCACAAAAATTGCTACTCGTGTTGCAACGCATTTGTACACATGTGTTGCGAGGAATTTGCGACAAAAGATTGACGTTCGAATTTTGCTATACATTTGCTACGTATACCCTTAATTATTATTATTTGTCATAAATTTATTTCAAAGGTTGTTAATATTATTAATACAAACTTAACACCCTCACTTTTTCTTCCTTAAAATCATCCTCTCAAATCTAAGGATCGTTCCTCTACACTCACTATAATATTAAGTATCAACACTAACACAAATATGATCAGTCATTTCTATTTTGTCAATTATTTTGTTGAAATTTATACATTCTGTTTTGGGAGCTAGCTTTTAAGTGTTTGTAAATGCTATTATATATTATATTATCAATGGTGAATGTAATCGCTGGTAGAAAACAATCTGAGTCGTTGGATGATGCTGAAATTAAATCATGACCGTGTAAACTCAACGGTTTTGACAGTTACAAGGTGGTTTTCTACAGTTGACGGAGGTTACTAGCGGTTTTCACAACATTGTTGAAGTAGTCACATGGATTGCCCATGTTCCTCGTTTTTAGGGGATAACCGCTATTGGAGCATTGTTGAACAAGTCACACGGATTGCCATGTTGCCTATTTTTTAGGGATAAACCACCCGCTGGAGGTCAATATAAGGGCTCTGTCTGTCGCATTTCTCCACTGCCTACGGTACCAACATTCTCACCATCTATAAATCTTGCATACAAACATATAACGGAGTGTTAACAAACCAAGATATCAAGATTCAAGGTATATTTTATGCATGCAGTGTATTACAACTATCTGTTCATTGTAATTAAACTTCCATATTATGCTCATTTTAGAAATATGATGTTAGACAGCAGATCAATAAACAAGATTCAGGAGATTTGGTAATACAACTCATATGTTTTGTTCTTGTATTTCAATTTGTTTACTACCATTCAATCCATGTTTAAGTGATAATGGTGGCAAATTTTATTCTAGAATGGAAAAATGTCACGAAATGAGGTTTAATGTAATTTAATGGAAAAATACAACTCATATGTTTTGTTCTTGTATTTCCTGCTAAGGTATGAGTACACTTTCATTTTACTCGGCTAATGTTGATAAAATGTAATTTATTTTGAATATTCTTTTCAAGGAAGTGGCCATAAAACCACAAAACATGTGAAGGTGGTCACTGACGGAGCTTCAATGGGGGCGGGGGTTATTTTGTCGTCCGTAGTGTTAAATTTTAGCCCGATAGTGTAAATTTTTGATCCGATAGTGTATATTTTTATATAAATATCGAGTTCGTCCCCCTAAAAAAATAATTTCACCCCCGCCTCCTTTACAAAATAGTTTAAGCTACGCCACTGAAGGTGGTCACATAGTTATTAAATTATAATGTAAGATAAGTATCATACATACCTAGTATACTAACCTGGGAATGGTTCAGCATTATATGGATTTATTTGATAGTAGCTTCCCATTCTATGATGAATCTAAAACATGATATAGACATGTAGAAGGTTAAAAGTGACCAAGGCATCATGGAGATAAAGCAAATGCAACATATATATAAAACATGAATGCTAAATAAATATGTTGTGTATTATATAAGACTGATAATGATAATAAAAACTTATACAACACACATTATTATATTCACAAGCCTAAACTATGTTACCTATAGTAAACTTACTACCTTTGCTGCAAGCCTCAACAATATATCCATTATTAAGAATCATCAACTTTAAAATTTAATTTTCAGGAAATTTCATCAACTTCTTTCATGTTTACTATAAGTGTCGTATTAGAGAAAAAATAATTAAAATTTGTTTTTAACTTTAAATGTTGTGTAAATTCAAACAGAACCATAATTCCATCTTTAAATACTTGCAAAAAGTAATCTGTAGGAATAGTGTAAGAAAAATCACACAGAATGCCATAGATCAATAATCAAAATAATAGGCTACTTAAATGTTATATTGAAATCAAGGAGCTGACAAACAGACCTTTGCATATTAATGAAAAACAAAAACAAAAGCAATTGATGACATACACTTACGAACATTTAAAATGAAGCACCTCATATTAACGAAAAACAAAAAACAAAAGCAATTGACGACGTACACTTAACGAACATTTAAAATGAAGCACCTCATTCGTATTAATGGTTAATGGTTCAGAGAAAACAGGTGGAGCATTTCAATAACTTTTTTACCTACAAACATAAATCCATCACTTTAATTGTTAAAACATAAATCACATAACAGAAAAAGACACTGATTAAACATGATAAATCGATGATCGCTTTACAGATCACACCACATAGATAACAACATCCGAAAGAAAATCCGGTAAACAGTCTTGATTTAGCCGGCGATGAAACAGGTATGAAACCCTAGGTAAGACTTAAGAGGGTGAGTTTTGTTCTGTTGTCTAGTATAGGGAGCTTACTTGATTTAAAGTAAAAGGTTGACACGACCCAGTTATATACAGGGTTAAATAACCCCGGCCCATGTAATTTTCATACCTATAATTACTTATTTTTAATTTTAATATTAAATATTACTTATATGGGGTGTTTAAGATTGCTTATTTTGTTAAAAAAATTACTTTTACAAAAAATAACTAGCTTTAACATTTCAAATAGCCGTTAAAAAATTTGTTGAGTTATTAATTTTTTAAAAATTAATATTAAATCAAAAGTCGGTTAAAAAATAAATTTCTCAAACACCCACTATGTACATGCTTAATTTTAATTTTAATATTCACAATTACATGTTTTCAATTTTAACACCTAATCTTAACTTTACTACTCAACTATTTATTCTAAATAAACATTTATGCGAAGGAAATTAATTTTATTTTATTCAAAATATATAATTTGTACAAATAAGCTAAATGAATAATATATCCTTACTCTTTTTTTTTGAAAATTTAACTCTGGCTTATAACAAACGTATATTGTTTAATTATGTTAACTACATGACTACTTGTATTTTGGTATTAACCAAAAAATATTTCTTTAAAATGCACTTCAAAATAATGGTGTTATTATGACGTTGTCATACCCGATCATCGGACAGATATAAAACTAATTGAATTTATCATAATACCATGTCATCTTTTTAGGAGTTTCTACAAATATAAGTTTGTATGGATCAGTTTCAAATTAACAATCTATATATTCTATGAATTTTACCAAGTTCATAAAAGTTTGTATCATACTAAATTATAATGACGTTAAAAAGCAACGTTGTTGCTAAAATAATATCTTTAACTTTTTGAATTTGACAATCATATTTTTCTATTTGAAATTTAGTATCATTTAACCTTTTAAATTTGGCCACCATATTAGTTATATTTTTATTAATTAATAGCAATTATCAAACTTTAAGGAACATGCACAAGTTACGAGTGCGTAATGCCATTTTCATTTTATTTTTATCTTTTAGTACTATTTTTACTATTACAACCATACGCTTTAATAAACTTATTTTTATTTTTATTTTTCATTTACCAATTTACTCTTACACCTAACCAACTTTTTTTTCATCTTTTCTTAACCCATTTGTATTCCTACCACTAAACTTTAATAAAGTTATCACATTAACATATTTGTAAAATGATGTTTTTAGAGTTCTCTTTGATATAATTTTTCAAGGTTAAAAACGATCTATTTTCAAAATTGAACAACATGGTATTTTTCCACCACAACGTTTGTTCCTGTGGCAACACAAGGTTGTAAAGCTAGTCTTATTAACCACCACTTTTGGTAAACTTATATTTATACTCATATACACTTCATGAAGTCCAGAACTAAAGTACCATATAAGTTTTCTTGTCATTATATACTACTTTATAATTGAGTTGTTCCTTTATTATTTGTTACTAAAAATCTTTGATATACATTAATTTCTTCCTTTAATATAAAATAGTATCAAATGAGAATATTATTTAGTTTATTTATAGGGTTATTGGATTTAATAATCCAAACATTTATTTATTTGCCAGGATAATCCCATCTCAACCCTGTAAATATTTACTAATACTCATTATTTTGAGTTTATTTTTCTCTAATGATCTTTGCTAAATGAGAGGTAACATCGTTAGTTTTTTTGTAACATACAGTGCTTATATGACCAAAACACAAGCAGAAAACTGAAATCTACCATCAGGTCCGTCAATATAAAAATCGTGCACCTTGAAACCCGTCAATCTCAACCCCCTAATCTGAACCACCTAACTCGTTAGAGATATATTTCAGGTGATGATGAAGGCTAAACACTAGAAAACAGATCTGATGGAGACTGTGCGACGACGGAGTTAAAATACGACTCAAAGTTGTCCTCATTTCATCAAAAAAACTAAAGGGTGTTAACTTTTAGTTAGTAAATGATTGTTGGAGGAAAATAAATTAAAAGTTAAAAGTGTTTGTTAACATTTTTTGAGTTAAAATTAATCACAACAAATAAATAAAAATTAATATTATTAAAACCCAAACCTTATTTATAATATCCTAACCCAATATTATAAGAATATATAAAACCTGGTTTTTTAATAACCAAACAATGATATTAAAATAATATGTTCATTTGCTTCTACTCTCAAAGGTTTAGTCGTACGTGATTAAAATGAAAGTTTCCTTAGTGCAAATAAATAATACAATAAATAATACAAAGGTTTAGTTCTAAGTGATTAAATTCAGATATAATTTAAATTTCAAATAGTATTCATATTAAAATTTGATATCAAATAAATGTGCCGATTATACGTTAAAATTTTAATGTTTAAATTGTTTCAAAACATTCATATCTGTTAAAGAAGTAACTGTTTCAAAAGCAATACTTTAGTGCAAATAAATAATACAATAAGTTATTTTATACTTTAGTGCAAATAAATAATAAATATGACCTAAATTATCTATATATTTTTCAAAGAATAATTCATAAATGGAGTATTAATGCTTTTGGTATATTCATATTTTTTATGAAATTACTTTACCAACAAATAAAACTAAAATAAATATGACAATACAATCATAGTAATAATAATTGAAAATTATATAAACCGAATATTCACAAGCGACGTGAAACACATTCTATTAAAATGATAGTAATGAATGAGTAGGTACAATTTAGATAATTGTTTATTATATCTATTCTAAAAAAATAAATACTTACCTTTGTAACTAAAATTGTTCTAATTTAAGGTATCAAAATACAACCCAACGTCTGGGACATTATATTTTATAATGTTTGAATACAATCTACATGAAAATAAATGCTTTTTTATTCATAAGCCATTGCTCGATGAAAATCATGTCAAAGTTAAGCATTTTGATATTGAAAACATACTATGCTTAAATTTTGATACAACAGTTACAAAGTGTCAAATTTCTATATTTCAAATATAATTTTGACATCGCTACATTTCTACCTATTTTATATTGTTGCATCTCTCAAAAAATTAAATTGATTTGTTTTCTAATCTTAAAGTAATTATAATAACTATATCACTTTTTAAATTTATTACACGAACAATATGTAACTTATAAAGTCACTGTATACTTATATATTACAATGTGAAGATAAAATAATCAATCTGAATTCAAATTTGCAATCTTGCAATATAATTTTTCTATCAACCGTGTAGTACATGATATTAACTGAACATGAAGATCATCAAGTATTATTGAGAAGTTTTCAAATTACACACTACATCACGTATTTATAGTAGTTAGAAGTACTAACTAACTATTTACACATATTACCCCTATACAATGCTATTGTTACAAAAGAACTCTATACAATATAAAGAATTACACTAACACTTCGGAAGAAAAACTAGACTTCGGAAGACAATTAAACTTCAGAAGTATATAGGCTTCAGAAGTATAACAATCACCCCCTTAATTCTTTTATTGAACCTACTCCAAGCAGCCCTTTCATATTAGCAAATTTTACCATCGGAAGAGCTTTTGTAAGAATATCAGCTCTTTGCTCATCTCCACAAATATGCTTCACAATTACCAAACTCCTTTCAGCACAACTCCTTATGTAATGGTATCTAACATCTATGTGTTTAGATCTCCCATGAAACACTGGATTCTTCATTAATTGAATACATGACTTATTATCCATATGTATTAAAACTGGTCCTGCCTTAACTCCAGTTAATACTTCCAACACACTTTTTAACCACACTGCTTGCTGAGCAGAAGCAGTAGCAACTACAAATTCAACAATTCCTTTTTAACAACACTTTTTAACCTCACATGATGATAAAGCAACAATTCCTTGCTTTTGACTAACCCAACTAACAGGTCCTCCACCATAGTAGAACACCATACCTGTTGTACTCTTCCCATCAGCTTTAGTAGGAGCATGAGAACTATCACTATAACCCTCCAAATCATCAATATTACCACATTCATACCAAATGCCATGGTCTATAGTACCTTTTAAGTATCTCAGAATGTGCTTAACTGCTTGCCAATGAGTAGTTCTAGGAAATTCCATGAATCTACTAACTATACCCACAGAGTAACACAAGTCAGGTCTGATTTGAGTTAAATATCTCAAACACCCTATAACTCTTTTATACTTAGTAGCATCCACAGAATCCTGATCCTTATCTTTCCCTAATTTCAAGCCTGGATCCATAGGGACTTTCGTTAAATTACACTCCCACATATTTTGTTCTTCTAGAATTTTATTTGCATACCCAGACTGATTAAAAAATATACTTTTTTCTTCTTGTATCACCTCTATGCCTAAGTAGTAGTTTAACAATCCAAGATCTGTCATCTCAAACTTAGACTTCATCATGGCTTTAAACTCCTCAACCATTCTGGCACTAGAACCAGTCACTATCAAGTCATCCACATACACTCCTATTATCACAGATCCATCTTCTGATTGATTTCTGTATACTGCATGTTCCTATGGACACCTTTTAAAACCAAATTCTACCAAGGTATATGTAATTTATCATTCCAAGCCCTTGGAGCCTGCTTAAGGCCATATAATGCCTTAATGAGCTTATACACCAACCTTTCTTTACCAGTTTTCACAAAACCCTCTGGTTGTGTCACGTACACATCTTCTTTCAAATCCCCATTCAAGAAGCCTGTCTTAACATCCAAGTGATGAACCTTCCATTTATGTACAGCTGCCAATGCTAGAATTAACCTCACAGTTTCTACCCTAGCAACAGGAGCAAACACTTATTCATAGTCAACTCCATACTTTTGAACATAACCTTTCACAACCAACCTAGCTTTGTGCCTGATAACTCTTCCTTCTGCATTTCTTTTGAGTTTAAACATCCACTTAACTCCTATAGGCTTCACTCCCCTTGGACATTCAACTAGATTCCAAGTTCTATTCTTCTCTATGCTATTAATCTCATCTTGCATAGCTTTTCTCCACTTAAGGTTGATCTTAGCCTGCTCATAGTTGATTGGCTCTTCTACTAACAGTAACTCTGACTCACTTAATATAGGAGGCTCAAAAGGAAACTGTTCTAAGACCTCTGTTCTATTGAACACATCATTTAGGCTTGTAAAACTTCTAGGTGGGGTATCATCATATGTTGATCTAGGAACCTGTGCACCATCCATCGGATAAGCTTCACTTGCACTCCCTGAATCTTACAATTCTTCTCCAAACTCAGAGTTAGTCTAATCTTGACTGAGCACTTCATTTGGAGAAGCTTCATTCCCAGTACTCATGTCTGAGTTCTTATCCAAATGATCAGATGTTGGAACAGTTGATGCTACATCATTCAAACCAAGTACACTGGAGGACACACCTAGTGTTGCATACCTTTGTCTTGACATATCAGGATTACTATTTTCCCATTCCCATGGTTTTCCTTCTTCAAATTTCACATCTCTGCTCACCATTATCCTCCCAGTCACTGGGTTATATAGCCTGTAGGCTTTAGAACCAGCTCTATGCCCAAATGCACCATTAAGATACTCCTATCATCTAGCTTCTTTACTTGATGACTAGGGATCTTCATATGTGCCTTGCAACCAAACACCCTTAGATGTTTCATCTTTGGCTTTCTTTTGAACAAACTTTCATATGGTGTGATTTCTTCTAGAGCCTTAGTTGGACTCCTATTCAGCAGAAAAACCGAGTGTCTTACAGCTTCAACCCAGAAATCCAAAGGCATATGCATTGCCTTTAGAATAGACCTGGTCATGCCCATAACTGTCTAGTTTCTCCTCTCCACGGCCCCATTTTGTTGTGGAGAGTAGAGGGCTGTCAAATATCTCTTAATTCCCTGCAGGTCACATAGTTGTTCAAAACTTTTGGAAGTAAACTCTCCTCCCCTATCTGTTCTAAGGGCTTTGACTTTGTGACTTGTTTCTGATTGAACTTAGGCTTTGAAAATCTTAAATGCTTCTGGTGCTTCATCTTTAGACTTCAGCAAGTATACCCACATGAACCTTGAGTAGTCATCCACTAGGAGCATAAAGTATCTGTTCCCAGCAAGGTGTGGGTAGGTCTATTGGCCCACACAAATCTGCATGTACCAGTTCAAGAGGTGTATTTGCCCTGAAACTGCTTGTACTAGGGTAGGCTTGACTTCTATGTTTGCCAACCAGACAACTCTCACATAATTATGATTTGTGGCTAATCTTGGGCATTCCCCTCACCATGTTGTGCCTGTACATACGGTTTATGGAGTCAAAACTCAAATGTCCCAGCCTTTCATGCCATGTCCAAGCTTGGTCATGGATGGCTGTAAGTAAACACATGGGGGGTGTGACAGTGAGTTTAATCTTGTATAACCTATTTTTAGACTTCTTTACCTTCATTAGGGTCCTTCCACTCTTCTCATAGACCCATAGGTAGCCATCTTTCATCAAGACTTTACAGCCCACTTCATCCAACTGGCCCAGACTAAGTATATTGCTCCTTAGAGCAGATATGAAGTAGACATTTGTCACTACTCTGTGTTCTCCATTGCTACATTGAAAACATATGGATCCCCTTCCTCTAATTACAACCACTGACCCATCCCCAAACTTCACCTTGCCAGTAATGGCTTCATCCAGTTCAGTGAAGTGGGTTTTGATGCCGGTCATGTGGTTGCTAGCCCCATTGTCAAGATACCAGGTACAGGAGTCACCTCCACTTGGCATATCTTTCGAAAACACTCTTTGTTCCTCAAGTAGGCCCATATCTTGCTGCACCATCAACAAGGTTGGTTCTTGATCTTCTTGTGTTTGTGCCAAGTGTGCTTCCTGGTCTCCTGTTCTTGGAGCCCGACACTCACTAGAGAAATGGCCCAATTTATCACAATTGAAACATCTCATGTTTCTTTTATCCTTCTTGGTGGCATTGTACTTTTATCACCAACTTCCATGCTGGTTTTGCTTCCCCTGCCCTGCGCATACCTTCCTCTCCCTTTGCCTTTGCCTTTGCTATCCCATCCACTGGATCGTGGATTCTGAGTTTTGGGTTCGAGCTTGGCCTTCTCTTGCCATTCACTCTTTGTCAAGAGTAACTGCCCTGAGGAGTTCTTCCCTTGAGAGGCCGGTTTCAACCTCTCTTCATATGCCTTCAGCCTCCCCACCAAGTCTTCAAAAGACATAGCTGCCAAATCAGCAAATTGTTCTATGGCTGCCACAATAGGGAGGAATCTTTCAGGGGCTGCCTTCAAGAACTTGCTCACTTGTTTAGAGGCTACAACGACAGGGCTCTATATCGTGACACCAATTCTCCCATCTTGCCTGCAAAGTCATCTATCGACTCAGACCCCCCCATTGACAACATTTCAAATTCACGATCTAGGGTTTGAATTCGGGCCTGTTTGACCCTATCCTCGCCAACATAACGCTTCTTTAGGGCACCCCATATCTCCTTCGCTGACTTGAATGCAGCCACCTGCATTAGTACATCCTCCGGCAAAGACTGGAATATGAAGGCTCTTGCCTTCTTGCCTACCTTGGCATCCACCGCTTCTGGGGTGGGTGGTTCAATGGCATCCCAGATTCCCTGGGCATCCATGAACGCCTCCATCTTTATCGCCCAGGAGGTGTAGTTTGTCGGCGTAAGGATTGGAATCTTGAATGCAATCTGATCGCTAATGTCTTTTAGGGCCACCTGTCTGTTTTGGTCCGCCATCGACTTGAGTCAAGAAATCGAATTGGGTGGGAGTTACTGTCGAACACAATAAGCGTAAGATTAGGGAAGTTTTTTTTCAGAGATCGGAAGAGGGATAAGACTAATCAAGATCGTATGAGGAAGATGATGGATCGAGAGCCTATAATCGCTCTGATACCAAAATGATATTAACTGAACATGAAGATCATCCAAGTATTATTGAGAAGTTATCAAATTACACACTTCATCGCGTATTTATAGTAGTTAGAAGTACTAACTAACTATTTACACATATTACCCCTACTGCTATTGTTACAAAAGAACTCTATACAATACAAAGAATTACACTAACACTTCAGAAGAAAAACTAGACTTCGGAAGACAATTAAACTTCGGAAGTATATAGGCTTCGGAAGTATAACAGTACACGGGTCCTATCATAATTTATAATATCCAAACACAATTATTATAAGAATGTATAAAACTTGGTTTTTCAATAACCAAACAACGATATTAAATAATATGGTCATTTGATTCTATTTTCAAAGGTTTAGTCTTAAGTGATTGAAAAAAGTTTTCTTTAAACGATAGACTTTTAGTTTTAATTTTTAAAGATTAAGCTTTTAAAAGATATAGACCGTAAAATAAGCTCCAGATTTTTGAAAAGAACATTAACTAAGTATCTTCTATAATAATGATGAATTAACTATAAAGTATGTATATATGTATTTTATGTTATTTGTCATTTTCAAATACACATACTCTTGTAAAAAAAATCTCATACTACGGTCTACGAATAATAACTTAAACATTTAACATCTTTTGATGGTTAAAGAAAACAAAAAGCTTTTAAACTCAGCTTTTCAATATTAATAAATAATGAATATGATGAAAAGTTATTGAAAAGTTACAGTTCTTTGTTAAACTGTAAGGAATGACAGATTATCAGTTTATTTGAAGAGATGCTTTCCCTAAGTTTTAGCAACTAAAAGCCAAAATAAAAATAAAGGAATTATACGGTTTACAAGAAGGATTTAGACAACAGTTGTGTGTATCGATCCATTAATTATTGCCCATGCTTACACCAGCATATGTTTAAAAATAGTGAAAAGTTAGATCATTTTTGTAGGAGAAATTACGAGAGAATCAATTCCAGATGGAATTGCTTTTGATCACGTGTCTCAGCTGAATACAACACAGTATTCAACTGTTCATCAATTTACTACAAACACTTCAACTATATATTTATTCTCTGAGGTTCATATGCCAAAACAGAAATATTCCACAAAAAAGCTGATAATTTAAAAAACTAGTCATTCTTTTCTTTCCCAAAGGTAATTCCTTCTCTATCTCATCTCATCTAAGTTCTCTTTGAAGGATGATGTTCATGACTATCACATCGAATCATCAACATCGTTGTTTCTAGTTGTAAACTCATCGATCCATCCCTGGGTATTGGTTCTTTTTCATCTAAGGCTTGAAGAATTCAAGTATATCAAGCATATTGATTGATTGAACAATCAATCACACGAAATATTAATATGCTTATGTAAACAGGCTATGAAGCTTTCACTCATAGTTGTTGATGAGAGTTTTGGGTATTCAAAAAATTCCTTAAGATGTTTTTGTGTTATTAAATCTGGGAAAGTTTTTATCATCAAAAGATTGTGTGCTATCGTGTTAAATTTGAAGTTGCAATCTTTTGAAATCTTATGGAGTGAATACAGTTTAGTTTTCCATTTGTTTTCTTTTGAAAAGTGTAGCATATGTTCATCTTATGTGATATGATCATGTGTGAGATAGATCTAATGAAAAATTCTTCTGTTGCAGCCTACATTGGAACTATCACTCACGTATTATAACTATGGATATGCCTTCATCTTGGCTACCTGAACTCGTAAGTAAAGTCTACAAGCTGTATACATAGTTCAATTTGTTAGATATGAATCATTATATCATATGTACTCTTGGTTTATTGATCTATATATGTATATATCAATCTGTTTGTTCAATCTTTGTTTTAGGAAATGCAAGATCAAGGGTTCATGAATCAATATCAGATGAACAAACCCTATCATCATATGATGGAGGATTTCAGTGTTGATTCATTTTCATCAGATAGCTACACAGAAACTCCATCTTTTATTGATCAATCTTTCCAAACTCATAAGCGCGAAGAACCAGCAAATATCAAGCAGCCATTCAATTACAAAAAGGCCAATAATATTGACAAGAAATCACCTTCAGCTGAAAAATCCAAGTCAAAGCTTGTTTCTGATGCTCCTAACACTTTCACAATATCTTTTGGAGATATAAAGCCTAAAGATGAATACCTTTCATTTAGTGAGTCATATGGTTTCACAGAAGCTGGTACAAAAAAGGGTTCGACCCCTATCAGGAATCCGATTCAAGTTCAAGATCATGTGTTGGCTGAGAGGAAGAGAAGAGAAAAGTTGGCTCAGCGGTTTATTGCTTTGTCTTCTCTCCTTCCAGACTTGAAGAAGGTAATTAATGGCACTTCCTAGCTTAAACCCTAAATATTTCATATAAATAAACAAACGAACGTCTCCAGTACAGTCTTACGTCAGCAAAGCTATTGGTAGGGTATGGCGAGGATGGAATGAATGTATACCTTACTTTCTTGTATCCTAAAGGATAGAGATGTTGCTCTCATTAAGACTTAACAACAAAAGTTTTTTTCTCTTTCATATGTAGTTTATTAATGATCTTGTTAACTCTTTGGTGGTAGATGGATAAGGCAACTGTGTTAGAAGATGCAGCCATTTACATCCAAGAACTTCAAAATCGTGTGAAGGAACTTGAGGGATTATCAGGGATGAAGAGAAAGAACATGCAAGAATCGGTTATCACAGGCAAGAGATCGAGGCTTAGTAGTAGTGATGATGATGGTTCATCATCTAATGAAGCAAACTTTGAGGAGAGTAGTAGCCCTTGCACTCCGGAGATCGAAGTGAGGACCTCCGGATGCAGCCTACTTGTAGAAATCTACTGCCGAAAGAATTGTATATCGTTAGTGAAAGTGCTTAGCGAGATGCAGAAGGTTGGTTTATCTATCATGAGTTGCAGCACTATCCCGTTTGCTGATACCACAATTCTTGTCACCATTGTTGCTCAGGTAAGCATCAATATTGTTTAACATATTTCATGACAAGTACTTAAAACTACTAGAAAATTGAGTAATTTCAACACTACTACTAGAAAACTGAGTCATTTTAATACTACTAGAAAACTGAGTCGTTTCTGATAGTAATTTTTGTAGTAAAATTCCCTATATTATCGTACATGGCTCTGATTCATTTTCTTTGGGCTTCTGCAGAAGAATGATGACTTCATCATGTCATCAACGGATCTTGTAAAGAATCTGCAATTAGTAATTTGAATTACTAATTGAACTTCCAAGTAAAGTTCAATATTTCATGATACCCGTGTTCTATTTCCTATTGAAGAATTGAATGCGAGTAAACAAAGGACGAGGAGTCGAGTTAGACTACAGGCTGGCCCATCCTTGTTAATTCATCAAACAACACGATAACATTTGTTAGATTCAACTCAATGGGACTTATGTCGGTCTTTTAAGTATTCTTCAATAGGAATGACAGTCTAAACCACACAACAAATGAATTCTCGGGTTTAATATATACGAGCGGTCTTCTGTTCTTGCCTAATAAATATCTTCATTTTCTTTGTATTTTTGCATTAACCTCCCTGATCTTAGTAGTTTCTGATCGTTACAAGTGTTGTTAGCCATCTTTCTTGCCTAATAAATATCTTCATTTTCTTTGTATTTTAATTCTTGTGATGTATTTTGAAAACACCCAATGAGATTTTCGTTGTATATATATTCTATGAAATATGCCTTGGAAAATTGTATCATGTACGTTGAAACAAAATCTAGTATTGGGTGCTTGAAGATGCGGATATATTTTAACTGTATCACTGAGTACTTAATTGGTGATTAGAATATTGGGGAGATGCATGCATAATAATAATAGTAAACATACACTGATTGCCCGCTTAGTGGGTTAAATGCGACGAATTGGTTGATTTAAGAGTAGGTTTAGAAAGGTAGCTGTTCGAAAAACTATACATATAAAACCATGTCCGTTGCATAGGTCAAGGGCACTTCCCTTCATGCCGGCTTGCCTGCTTCATCTTTCCTCCTCTCTCACCTTCTTTTCACGAGATTCACTCTCCTATCCAGCCTCTCACAACGTCCACCCTAGCTAGCTTCCGAACCCTATTTCACCTACAAGAGCTTTGAATTCTAAAATAGTGATTACAAAGGGCCTCTTCACATAAGCCAAGAGTATGCTTGGAGATGGTCTAATAAATCTTGAAAAAGACTATATACTAGATATTAACGTAGATCTATACATCGATCAAGTAGTATTATTAATGACTCAATATAAATGATACTGATCGAAGACAAAAACATGCTATAAAAAGAGCTGCAAGAAACCAATAACACAACTAAATTGTCACAACCCAAATACAAGAGTACTATAAGAAACCAACAACATAACTAAATGTCATAACTGATAACCCAAATACAATACTTTCTTTTAACCCAACAAGAATGGATTTGAGCTAAAAAGAGAAGCCACAACAACACACAACATCAATGAACCTTAAGATGAGGTGATGAGCTAGGCATCTACAACCCTAAAAACAATCCGCTTGCACGTACAAGTAAATTCATTAGCCAACAACACTATAAATAAATGAAAAACGTGTTCCATAGTGAGCCTTCGATCAATGGTTTTGAAAAAAAAAGATGGAACTATAAACATAGCCACATGTAACATACAAGGCATGCATTCTTCGATTGAAAGCTTATAGTTTCATGTTCTATTCCACTTTGTAATATAGTGGGGATCCTTGTCACCCTTCCCTCACAAGAATACTTCGTTAGCGTTCTTTCAAGTTCACATCCTCTATGAATATGAATAAAAGAGATGTTGGTTCATCAGAAATATTTTACTTCAAATACTAATGATGCATTTTGGACGTAATATTAAATGGTATGAGATATCGGATGTCACACCAGTATTTGTTAATATAAGAGGTTGAATGTTAGCCCTTAGGTTTTGATAGACAAATCAAACTACAATTACAAACGGATAGCCATCAAAAACATAAACCCAAAGACCTACTCATGAAGATAAGGTCGTACGTACTAAGTATTAAAATATAAATAGATATAATCAGTAAGCCCTCACCGGAGAAAGACAACACACATGACACAACTACAAAATAGTGAGACCAATGGAGCTGTAGACGAAATCCTAATACCTAACAAGAATAAAAGTTCAACAGAACTAATAGTACAAATATGCATATAACACCAAAATCTGTACATCAAAGATGTAACATCATCAAAAATCACCAAATTGGGATCCTTTAGATTATTCTAAAACACCATCCACACCTATCGAAGCTACAAGCTAGGCAAATCCTTTATACTTGATTCATTCTTCATTTTCAATTTAATCTAGTAACAATACTCGTATCTTATTTTACTTCATATTTTCCTTATTGTGGTGGCCTTTTCTTTTATTTTTTCGACATCTTTGGCAAGCATTGGAACTTGAACGACTTAGTTTTTTCCTCGGTAAACAAAACCAGTAGATCAATAATACCTAGATCTTTAGCTTCGTGATTAATCAAGTCAATAGGACCACACTATATATCTATCACCTTTTCTCTATCATTGCTTAGATGCATATGTTTCACTGCATACCCTCGATCGACTCACGCACATCCATGATAGTAATTTTTTGTCATGAAAGTCATTAGTATAGTTAAACTTATTAAGGTTCCCAAGGATATTTGACATTTGATTGGAGCAAGGCACCCAAGGATGTTGCCAGAACAACTCGTGACCTCATATTTCTCCTTGATACCTGGACATTGTCGACTAGCCATCCAAACCTCATGAAATTGATCATTATTTCCTCCATGTCGTGTATTTGGAAGGCAAGGAACGAACGAACGCTTAATGACAAATTCAAAGAACCGGTTATGTTTTACAGATTTGAAACTAATGTCTTCTCTTTAGATAAAAAATCGTTCTCGTAGTTTATTTCTAGCTTGATTCCCATGGTGCAACGTTTCTTTTTAATGTTGTATGTTCTACCTCCTTGCCAGATTGTTGATAAAAAGTTGAGTGTTAAATAAATAAATAATAATAGTAATAATAATTTGATTTATTAAGATCAATTAATATATTAGAAAATACAATAATTTGAATTAAGTGGTGTGAAGTGTATGCTCAATCAAATACCTATAAGGAGTGACACTCCTGCACGAACGTCAAGCTAGAGATCGAAATTGCTAATAATAATTGGTTGGAAACACATGATCGGTGGAAGTAGTAGATCAGTAGTAATCGATCTTCAGATTTCAATAGCAACTTATTACTATAACATCTAGTTGTCACGCATTTTCTTAGAAGACTAGAATCCTCAGTAGTAAATGTATTTATAACATCTAGTTGTCATGCATTTTCTTGAAAGACTGTGATGGTTCATTGCAACATTTTAACCCCTGTATAATTCAATTGGTTTCATTTAAGTCTAATGTTTTTACATGTTTTACATATGAATTTCAGGGAAAACAACTCGTTGGAATAAAACCTTTATATCTTATCCATTTGAGGATTTTGTGTACACTCAAAACAGTTTAATTAATCTAAAAGAGAACATTTGTTAACTCAACTTAGTATTATATATAGATATAGTATTTCCACTCTCAGGCATAAATACATTTTTGATGTAACCAACTTTAACTTTATAAATTTCATACGACTTAGATACTTTGATTCCTCATCGTACATTCAGATTAAAATGGGCACACAAACTCAACACTGGATAAGACAGAAAATGAATCTTTTAAAATAGTTGATATATTGTTTTGAAACAATGTTTGAAACACTTGGATGATTCTTCCATACAAGTGGAGATCAGACATAACAAAATGTTACAGCTATTGAAAGATAATTGTTTAGTTGTTATATCTTTCAACAAATGACATGTGTAATAATCATATCAAATATAAGACAGCATTACCAAAAATCAGCAGTTTTTGCGACAACAGTTTTTGTAATAATCTTGTAGCAAAAAGACAATGCAGGGAAAGTTGTGACAAAAATGAGTTTGTAGGAAAATTCTCTTAACAAAACTATTTTTGACAAGTTTGCGACAAAGCTTACCACAATTTTGCGACAAAGGTACTTGTTGCTAATGCTGTGACAATCTACTGACAAACGTTTTGCCAACAAATTTGCCACAACCTTGTAACAAAGCTGGTTTTGTATATCATCTTCTTTAATAGTATCAATAAACAATAATAAGATTATATACCACAATAATTAAGTAACACTATGTAAATTATATTAGCAACTAAAATTTGCGACAAACTACCAACAAGATTAATATTTATTTTATTTTTGTTTTGCAACAAACTACGGACAAGATACGGTCTTTATTTTATTTTTTTTTAATTTTTTTTATTTTTAACATTGCGACAATTTGCGGACAACCCATATTATAAGTTTGCGACGAAATGTAAAAAAAATAAATAAATAAAAGATCTAAAACTAATTTAAGAATGCATATATATTTTTCTGAAAAATTACCAAAATTAATAACATATCTAGAAATCCAACCGCTAAATTAGTAACTACTCAGAACAAAATTCAAACAAGATAAGAACGTTTCAATAATTTCGAGTAAGTTTTCCTTGCAAAATACTGTGGAAAGTTAGAGTTGATCATAGACAGTTGCAGTTAACAATGCTTCGAAAGAAAACCATGTTAGCTTCGGAAGAAGAGTTTTGGCTTCAGAAGAAGGATGATTTAGCTTCGGAAGTTCTCTTAACTTCAGAAGTAAAGTTTACTCTCGGAAGATATGTTTGCTAAACATAAAGGGGGTAAATTGTAAATAGTTTGTTAATGGTTGTTAAGTCCTGATTCGTGTATATAACGATCAGTGGCCATTTAGAACAGATAGTTTTTATATCTCATAGTTTTAGTATTAACATTTTCATAACAAGTCAATCATTTAGTAGTGAAGCTCTTCTTCAATATTGTTCTTTCTTTGATTGGTTTTACAACAAGTGGTATCAGAGCAAAGTTCGGCTCAATTGGAGAAAAAAGGTGATCTTGGCAGTGATCAGGAGTGAGATTGAAGAATCAAAGATGGTGTCCACAAAGTTCGATCTTGAAAAGTTCGACGGAAAGAATGATTTTGGGTTATGGCGTGTCAAGATGCGAGCACTACTTGTACACCAGGGCTTGGTGGGAGCACTCGCAAGGTAGGCAAACTTGCTGGCAGATTTGATAGAGAAAGAGAAGCGTGAGATCATGGAGAAGGCTCACAGTGCGATAATTTTGTCCTTGAGAGATTGGGTAATTCGAGAAGTATAGAAGGAAGACTCGGCTGCCGGAATTTGGGCAAAACTTGAAAGTCTGTACATGACGAAGTCATTGGCGAATAGACTGTACCTGAAGAAACGTTTGAATATGTTTCACATGGCGACTAACAAGACCCTGGAAGATCATACAGATGAGTTTAACAAACTTATCTTGGATCTTAAGAACATTGATACGAAATTGGAAGACGAAGATCAAGCCATCATCTTCTTGACTTCGTTGCCAAAGTCATACGAATATTTTGTTGATACGTTGATGTATGGTCGAGAGACATTATCAATGGAAGAGGTTCTTGCAGCCATGAACTCTAAGGAGTTGAAGAAAAGGAGTGATGTACAAGAAGACTCAAGTGATGGGCTGTTAGTACGCGGGAGATCATAACAAAGGTTCACAAAAGGCAAGAGTCAATCGAGATCAAGGTCAAGAACTAAACGAAGGTATTATGTATGCAATTCGGAAAGGCATCTCAAGACTTTCCTGATAGGAGGAAGAAGGGAAATGAATCAAGTTTGGCAAAAGGGTAAACTAGCCATGTATCCGAAGGGTCTACTGATGGCTATGATAGCTTTGATGTTCTTAATGTGTCTTGTGATGAATACATGGGTGATTCAAGATGTTCTTTTCATATGACTCCTGTCAAAGAGTTCTTTAAAGAGTTAAAGATGGAAGATCTTGGTGAGGTAAAGCTTGGGGAGGATTGGCCTTGTAAAATTCTAGGGTCAGGTACCATCACATTTAAGTTACATAATGGTACTGAAGTAGATATTAGTGATATCAGGTATATTCCTAGTTTGAAAAAGGAACTTGTTATCACTAGGAACTTTTGAGAAGTCAGGATATTATGTTGAATTGAAAGATGGTAAGGCTAAAATTATCAAGGGTTCCTTGGTATTGTTAACTGGAAGTAGAAGGAGTAACAATACATATAAACTAGAGGGATCAATAGTACTGGGTAGTGACTGCATGGCAGTTACAAATATTGATAGTTCTCTACTGTGGCATAAAAGATTTGGTCTTCTTAGTGAACAAGGTCTCATTAAGTTGAGGGTACAAGGCATCATTAGTGAGTTTAAGGTGAATGATGTAGGTTTCTGTGAGACATGTGTCTTGGGTAAAAGTAAGAGGGTTCAGTTTAAGACTGGTAAGCATATCTCTACTAATGTATTAAACTATGTACATTCAGATCTTTAGGGGCCTGCCAGAACTAGTACTCTAGGTGGAACTAGTTATTTCTTTTCTATTATAGATGATTATTCACGAAGGTTTTGGGTTTATGTTCTTAAACATAAGAATGAGGCTTTCAAAAGATTTGTAGAGTGGAAGACTCTAGTAGAAACTCAGAGTGAAAGGAAGGTAAACTGATAATGGTCTGGAATTCTGTAATAGTGAGTTCAATGAGTTTTGCGGAACTCATGGTATATCCAGACATCTCACAGTACCTGGTACTCCGCAACAAAATGGGTTGGCTGAGAGAATGAACAGGACTTTGTTGGAGAGACTTAGGTGTATGAGGTTTAATGTTGGATTTCCAAAAGGTTTTTGGGATGAATTGGTTACATCTAGAGCTTATTTGATTAACAGGTCTCCATCCAGAGCTTTGGGTATGAAGATTCCTATGGAGGTTTGGACAAGAATTAAGCCTGACTGTAGTCATTTGAGGGTGATTGGGTCAGTGGTTTATTTTCATGTTAGTCAGGATAAACTTGATGCAAGGGCTCAAAAGGGTGTTCTTTTGGGGTATCCTAAGAGAGTGAAGGGGTATAGAATCTGGAGGTTAGAAGGTGAAGGATCTTGGGTAATAGTAAGCAGGGATGTAGATTTCAAGAAGGCCTGCTATACAAGGATGTTGTAGGTGTTGACATCCGGACTCAGTCTCCAGAGAAAGTTAAGATTGAGGTGAAGTATGATGATGATTCAGACAGGAATGTTGGGTCAAGCAGTGGGATTAAAGGTGAAGTGAATCATGAACCTCAGATTACATATAACATTGCCAGAGATAGACCTAGAAAAAATGTGATAGCTCTTATTAGATACAAACATGATCAAGATGTGTCAGTTGTTGCTTTCTCAGCTGCTGAAGAGGAGAGTATCTATGAGCATTTTAATTTTGATGAGGCTATGTCATCAGATGACAGTGTTAGGTGGTATGATGCTATGGTTGAAGAGATGAATTCACTTGAAAAGAATGAAACATGGGAATTGGTGGATAGGCTAGTAGATTAGAAACTTGTAGCTTGTAAGTGGTTGTATAAAGTCAAGGAGGGTGTTCCTGGTGCTAAGGGTCCTAGGTTTAAAGCTCGGTTGGTAGCTAAGGGATTTAAGCAGAGGGAAGGTATTGACTATAATGAGATTTTTTCACTAGTGGTGAAGCATACTTCTATTCGTATAATTTTGTCTATCACAGCTGCTCTTGATTTAGAGTTGGAACAACTGAATGTTAAGACAACTTTCTTACATGGGTTCTTAGATGAGAAGATATATATGAAGCAACCTATGGGTTTTGAGGTGAAAGGCAAAGAGGATAAAGTGTGTTTATTAAAGAGGTCCTTGTATGGACTGAAGTAGTCACCAAGGCAGTGGTACAAATGGTTTGATGAGTTTGTGTTGACTCATGGTTTCATAAGAAGTGACTATGATAGTTATGTTTATCATAGGAAGTGTTCAAGTGGAGATTACCTATATTTGTTATTGTATGTAGATGATATGCTAATAGCATGCAAGAGGCAAGATGAGATAGAAACTACAAAGAAGTTACTCATGATGGAGTTTGAAATGAAGGAGCTAGGTAATGCTCGGAAGATTTTGGGAATGGAGATTTCCAAGGATAGGAGTTCTAGACAGTTAAAGTTGTTACAAACTTCTTATGCTAATAAAGTTTTGAAACTTTACGGTATGCATGAGTGTAAGGTTGTTAAAACTCCTATTGGTGCTCATTTAAAGTTGTCCATGGAAGATAGTCCTTCTTCTGAAGATGAATGAGCTTATATGGAGAATGTTCCATATGCAAATGTAGTGGGGAGTCTTATGTATCTAATGGTGTGTACCAGGCTTGACTTGGCTTATGCTATGAGCTTGGTTAACAGGTTTATTTCATCACCTGGGAAGGTTCATTGGGATGCTGTCAAATGGATCCTTAGATATATTCAATATACTAAATATTGGGGATTGATCTTTGGTTTGAAGGAAGGTGATGGTCAAGAAGAGTTGAAGGATATGTTGACTCTGATTTTGCAAAAGATCTTAACAAGGGAATATCTATTACTGGGTATGTGTTTAGAGTGATGGGTATGTGGTAAGCTGGAAGTCTCAGTTGCAGCATGTGGTGGCATTGTTTACTACTGCAGCAGAATATATGGCACTAACTGAAGCTATAAAGGAGTCATTGTGGTTACAAAGACTTGTTGCTGAGTTAGGAATGAGATTGATTGATATAGTAGTATTTTGTTGCTGAGTTAGGAATAAGATTGACTGATATAGTAGTATTTTGTGACAATCAAGATGCTGTACAACTTGCTAAGAACAGTGTTTTTCATGAAAGGACTAAGCATATTCATGTTAGACAACATTTTATTCGAGAAGTTATCAGCAATAAGGAAGTTCTGATAAAGCAAGTTAGGATGGATGAGAAGCTTGCAGATATTCTTACGAAGATGGTGCCATGTTCTAAGTTTGAGCTTTGTTACTGGTGTTCTATGATGCATACTCTAAAGATGAAGATTGTGGAAAGTTAGAGTTGATCATAGACAGTTGCAGTTAACAATGCTTCGGAAGAAAAACATGTTAGCTTCGGAAGAAGAGTTTTGGCTTCAGAAGGATGATTAAGCTTCGGAAGTTCTCTTAATTTCGGAAGTAAAGTTTACTCTCGGAAGATATGTTTGCTAAACATAGAGGGGCTAAATTGTAAATACTTTGTTAATGGTTGTTAAGTCCTGATTCGTGTATATAAAGATTAGTGGCCATTTAGAACAGATAGTTTTTATATCTCATAGTTTTAGTATTAACATTTTCATAACAAGTCAATCATTCAGTAGTGAAGCTTTTCTTCAATATTGTTCTTTCTTTAATTGGTTTTACAACAAGTAATATTTTCATAATCTCTTTAATTTTTTTCTGTAATTTTTATGCATTCAACCCGCTCTTCTTCCTGTTTGACCCACGATTGTTCCCCATTTTATTTTTGATCTTTTTCCATTTGATCCAAACTGTTTTCTAAAGTTTTTCCGAGCCTCTCGATCTTTTTACAGTGCAACTTTTGTAGAAAAGTTGTCGAAATTATTGTGTTGTGGCAAACTTGTCGCAAATGTTTGTAGCAAAAAAAACAATATTTCCAGTAGTGGTGGGAACCATCATTAAGAACATTAGTAAACAACTTGATTAGATAGTGTCGCTAAAACATAAATTGCCACCACATCTCGATTGCTATTGACACTATGGCCATTGATTAAAAGGTTACTATTGATCATCACTTGCTACTAAAGGCTCGTTCCTGTTTATGACCCTTTGTTAGTGTTGAACTAAGTTGTCATTGATCCTTTGTTAGTGTTGAACTAAGTTGTCATTGATCTTTAGTTGCACTTGTAAAATTTTCTTATGACTTTTTACCATCTGACGCGATTCTCATTACGAGCACATCCTTGAACATCGCCATTGGGTGTTGCCCCTTAGAGTCCGTATTGTTTAGGGGTTTCGTCTTAATTTAGAGCCTTAGAGATTACATAGTACCTGCAAACAACATATCTAATTGATTGTGAACTTAAGACGACCTAACTCGTCTTAATGTTTATTTAAATTTCTTATTTGCTATTAAGTAAATTTTGCTATATTAAAATAATATTAATGACAGGCCTACCACACAATATTTGCATAAGGCGCTTTGACCATATCCATGTATCACACACATAGCTTCGGTTAATTCTCCTTCTAGATGTTAATTTTTTTAATAACATTATTCTTAATATAGAGAATTTGATGAGTTAATATATGCGATAAATTGAGTGTCAAGAATCATTATCAGATTGAAACTACTTAGGAATCAAACCAAATTTTCACTAAGATAAACTCAATTACAAGAACTAAGTATAATATTTATGCAGAAATTCATGAACCAGAGAGACAAACTTTGAAGATGACCAAATTCATTCAAAATTAAATTTTGCAAGGATTGGGGTAAATACCTTCGGCAGTTAGCAACTTAAAATTTGACTATTTTTACCCTCTAAGAAGGTTTATAATACAAAAAATCTTAATAAACTCAAATAAACGTGTACTTTGTATCTCCTGATTTGTTTGATGGATATCATAATCAAATTAGTCATTAGTAATTCCAATTACACTAAGCTATCTAACACTTAATTAGTGTGGAGAGAGTAGTTCGGACATTCATGTTGAATTGGTTGTTTTCTGTCTATAACAAAGTTTTCAAAAACACTATTATTTCGTTAATTCAGTGAAATACACGTTTTTTGAAGACATAATGTTTTTAACTTTTCCCTTATCTTTGTTGGTTTCATACCTAATCTTTTTTAACTATGCTAATGAGAAGATGTCTTGAAGTATTTGTTGTAACATGTCTTTGTCATTTACATCACCTAGAGATCCCAAATTAAAGAAGCTGCATTATTTACCAAATGTCGTGTTACTCGAATATTGCCCAAACATCATATCATATCACCCATACAAACAATACAGTGTACCTACAGTTACCCAACAGCAAACTAAACTGATAAAATCTTATAGAAAAGTTATGGTGTACGTACGTACAGTCTATCTATCCACCTTGATGGATGAATCTTAAATTGAGTTATGAAAGGTAGACGTATATTAAAAGGGGCAAAAGAGATGGATGTAGCACCAGTATCTATCTGCAAGATGCAGACCAAATGGATCAAGGCCATAAGAAAACAAATCACGCACTACAAAAAAATAGACAGCGACTCCATTATTGGGTGGTTATCTTTTTCCTAAAGATTATATGTCGATCTCTATGTCCTTTTCAACCTTTGTTGCAGTAGCTAATTTCAACTATGAAAAAAAAGTAGTTTCAACTATGTTTCAAGAAAATAAAATAAACACTAGCCAGCTAGGGAAACATTATGCCAAAATGAAATGCAAAAGGACCCAACTTGCTATAGTTTTATTGTTATTAATTTAAAGAAACTCTTAAAGTACTTTATTTATGGTTGAATTAGGTTTACCTTGTAGTATTTGAACCACAACTTTTGATTTGATCTTGTGATCACTGAAGCTAGCAAGCCATAGACAAATCACAATTATAATCAAAACCCTGAATTTTCAAGTTTAGTTAACGAAAAAACATTGTCAATCTAGGTGCCATTTTGGTTGAACCTCAAGAATCGTCAATGGAGTAAGCTTAGTGGGTTCAAGTGCCGGTAGCGTAAACCTTGGGGGTAAGTATAAGGCATCAAAGATCATTGAGGGTATTTTGTAAATGTTCTAGAAAGTCTTCAAATGTCAATTAAACTTTAACTTTTTGGGGGCCAAGGTCACTTTCTATAACTACAACATAAGACAATATATATATGTTACACACACATCAAATGAACTATTCATTATAATCATTATTTTATATATTATATATTATTGAATTGTTTCTATCATAATTATGGATTATTCATTAGATGTATAAAAATTTATTATATATTATTTAATTGTTTCTATCATAAAAGTTAATTTATATATTTAATAGAGAGAGCAAGTTTGAATAAAATTCCAACCTAGGACATCCTCGCTAAAAGGAAAATATTGACGTCCTCTTCTTTATGTCGTGTTTGTGGTAAAAGTCCAGAATCCATTGCCACCTATTAACTTCTTGCCATGTTACTAATCAGGTATGGTGCATAATTTATGGGTGGCGCAAACTCCCTCGCGTACTTTCTTTCTAGAACCTTATGGAGATTCATAGGTACTTTGGTGAGAATGAAAAAAAGATGATGATAGTTCAAGCTATTATCCTCATCGTAAGCTGATCAAGTACTTGACGAGTCAGAGCAAGGTTTATAATAAAAAATCAACCTCCGTCCCGAGTATAGTCCATGAAATCAATGTGGTATCCTACTTGTGGGTTGATAAGTGGGTGAAGACTTTCCAGTTTGGGTGGAATAGTTGGGTTTTGTTTTCATTGTAATTGTCTCTCGTTTCTTATCTCGTGTTTGGTATATATGTAATATATTCATTTAGAATTTTGGTTATCTTATGAGTGGTAATACAATTTCATCTGTTACAAAAATATGTAAATAATAAACTAAGTTTAATTTGCGAGCCTAATCAAACTTAGTATGAGAAACCGGACATAATGCTATCTATTAAATGAGTTTTAATTTAAACTTGTTTCAAGTTTTCAACATGTCACAAGCCTATCTATTCAATATATTACACCCTCAGTTAAATGCACCTAAGCCAAATAAATATGAAGTAAACATAAATGAAAATCCTAAGCAGCCATTTGACCCTTTATATCCTACTAGTATATATTCAAATTATCACTATATAACCTGTAAATAATTCGAACTCTATCGCCAATTACATTAAACCTCATACAATCTCAAACACATGACATAGTATCTTAGTAATATTAAAATCCAAATGTACAAACTTAAATTAGCCAGGTTATAAATGAAGAGATTAATATCCAAAAGTTATACTTTTTCATTCCAATAATTCAGGTTTTCTCTCCCCTTTATGTAGAAACTTTTACAAGAAAATATATCCCTGAAAACTGTATACGTATATGCATTTAGTTTAATCAAAAAGTTTCAAAAAGAAACCACAAAAAAAGAATGTTGGAATTGAATACCCGAATATTAGAAAAGAGGACAAAAATTAAAAGTATACAATGACAAAAGCCAAAAAACAAAAACATAAAAAACTATGCATGGCATGTTAGCAACGTCGATTGATTGATACAATAATAACGTATACTAGCCCTATATGCCAGGTCACTTGAATAAAAGCTGCATGCATACCGGCACGATATTAAAAAACTAAAAGCTGCATACACCACCTCCCCTAGGTTTATTGTCTCATAATTAATTAAGGGTGTCTTAGATTTTAAATTATAAGTATTATTGATTTTAAAACTATAATGATTTTAAAGCTATAATTATTAGTGGATTTAAAACCTATGATATTTCATTGCAATTGGTTAATAGATGATAACAAAATAGTACGCTATAACACAATCTCTATGATTAATTATTCTTAGCCCAACTGGTTAAGGTGGGGTATCCATGATATGTAAATAAAGGGGAGTTTATGGGTTTAAGTTTCACTCTGAACAAAATGCTCAGAGTTGAACCAGGGGGTTTTCTCAGTAATGAGTTTTCTCCTGTGGGGGTTGAGGGTGCGGTCCCGGCTGGGAAACGGATAGATGGACCCGATTAAAATAACACCTATCATCCGAAGCAGGGTCGTACATTTGTCGTTAAAAAAAAACACACACACAATCTCCATGGGAACACTTAGTGAGAGGTTTTGAGAAGAAAACGTCATAGCCGGTCAATAGGGCAGCCCTAAAATAAATGGTTTTACTTACACACCCTTTCTTTATTTACGATTTATAAATCTTTTCTATCTTCTAAATAAATGTCCTAGATCTCATAAACTTAGTCGGCGAGTTTTCCAATGACAACGGACCATACAAACTCAGCTTAAACATTTGACAACATAACTAATCTTAAAATCTACACAAATTATAAAACTCGCTTATTTACAAATGACTAATTTGTTTTATATAAAAACTCACTGCAAACAATATAAGCTATATATAAACAAACATACCGAATTTATCACATCTAATTATTACTAGGGTTTGGGAGGGTGGAAGCAAGCTTTTTTTTCAAGGGAAAGAAACACTGCTTTCATTTCAGAATATAAGCAATATATAACTTACAAATTCCTTGAAAAAAAAGTTACCATAAACAAACTATTATAAATAAAAAAAATATTATTTACAACAATATTAAATTTTAATAATCTCTATCATTTTCCATGACTTATAATTTGACCAATTATGTTTTTAATTTGCACTTTAATTTTTAGGGGTAATCCTAATGTTATAGTCGTCACAAATTTTAATGAGATTTGCCCTTAACTAGAGATGCACATCCAACCTGATTTTCCAACCCAACCTGATAAACTGACCTGAACCCAGTAGCCTTAAGCCCCTATTTGAACCCAAAAAACCCAACAGTTCCAGACCAGTTTGAATTTCAAGCGCGCAACTCGGTTTTGACCTGGGTTCGTACACGACGGCCGGTTTCCAACACAACGCGTTCCAACCCGGGTTGAACCCAGTTCCTACCATTTTAAAAATTCTGGATGTTAGCCATTTAAGCATTTTTTGGACCATTTTATCCCAATATGCTAGTATAAATAAAAATTAGGTGTAATACTTTGATCACAACACCCTAAAAAGCAAAAAACGTACTAAAACAAGAAAAAAAATCTCTCAAAAACTAAAAAACGCTCTCAAACCTTAGAATGTTATGGCTTTTGAATCACTTGGTCCAGCCGGTGCATTCTCAAGCAAAGTTTCCGTTGTGAGGATTCTAACAACAGCGAAGAACTCGGGAATGCCAAGCGGTTAAAACTGAGCCCATTGCAAGGTTGTGGTACTTTTTCAAATAAGATTCGAATGATTTTGAGAAATCATATAACAAGATATTGCAAGTTGAAAGGAATTCTGACTCAAGATCAAACAACAATTGGAAGTGATCGAGATACATGGATTGCATTTATCTTTTAATTAAATGTAAAACATAATTTGTATTCTCTTTTTAATTGCTACATTTATGTTTTTGTATTGCATTAGTATTTTCAACTTTCTAAAATCTTAATCATTAGTAAAAAGGTGTATATTTAAAAGATCTATTTAAAAAACAAATTCATAATTCTTTTAACCCAACCTAGTCCCTATCCAACCCTATCTAGTTCCTACTAGGTAAGGTTATACTTCTCAAGAAATCGACCCACCCAGTAGCAGCAACAATAATAAGGGAAAAGGAAAAAAGCTAGTAATATTATAAATGAAAAGAAAACTTTATGACGGAAAATGGTAAAACGTATCTAATGCCATAATTAAGATGACAAGAAGCACTTGCGACACAAGTGATGACAGGAGCTATGAAAATTATGACATGACACCAACCGCAAGAGAAAAGAAAAAAACAACCTACACACATATAAGGAATTTTACAAAAACGGTTAAAATTGACAAATTTTTTTTATCAAAATTGTTATGATTTTTAACTTTCAAGTCCTATGGTTATGCATTATTAATCAATCTTAGCCGTTTATTTCACACATTTTTTATCATGCTAGCTTGATCATAGGGTGCTTTTAGATACTTATAAGGTTTAACTGTTTTAGTTTATATAAATATTAGTGTCGAACATGTATACTGTGAGTGTGTTAATGTTTGCAGGTGTTAGAAAAAAATACATATTTTGGGAGCTTTATGAAAGCATTGTAGCAAGTGGAAGGATAAGATATGCAATTACACAAAATATGGAGTCAAATCAAGTCAATCAAGCATCATCGGATCCACCACCACATCATACGTTGAGCATTGTATGAGTCACGTACACTGGATTGAATCTAGAGAACAAGCTTCGTCAACTTTATACCCTATGTATGATAAGCCGAGGTGGACATATGACAAAATTTGATCGATGTCGAAGTATCAATCAAACAAGATGTAAAATGTGTGTTCCTATTCACCTTAACTAGTTAGGGTAAGTAAGATTGTCGAACCTCGTGGAATTAGTGGTCGATGTGTTGTACTTTGATTTATAAGAAAATAGATTAACTAATGAATTATCAAACTATTGTCTCTTGACTGTGAAAAGTGAATCTTAGAATAATTAACAACTTAATTAAGAAAACAACTTGCATTTAATGAAATTAATTAGAAGATGATTATGAAAAAGGGTAATCCACCCTGGGATTCAGGTTCAGTTCTCGTTAATCGCCTAGTTCAACTTGGTGGAAAATTCTTAACGGGGATTCTATACGTGTAATGATTAAGTGACAGAGATAACCAAGACTTAACGGGTCTTAGTACACCATGTCAATTGAATTAACAACCAAAACCTTGCAATCATACAACTTGTGCATAATTGTATGAAATTCAAATCAAGATTTACTAAAACAATTGTTTAAACAATCAAGACACAAGTTAAACTAAATAAAGAACTTAACGGGTTCTAAAGTTTAATCCCAACATAAATTGAACATAAAAGAAAACCTAAAAACACGAAACTTATCACTCGAGGTAGATCACGAAAAGTTTAGCCTTGCATCTTCATGAATTCGGCAAGAAGATCGGATTGGAACATGATTTGATGGATTGGAATGAGTTGGAGAAGTAGAATTGACCTCAAGAATCGTCCAAGTTCGTCCCTTTCTACTCCTAATACGAATTAGGGTTTTTAGAATTGATAACCCTTCTTAAATATGGTCAAAATACGGAAAATTACGTCAAATCCAACCCTACGACGTAAGTTATGTCCTTGGGGACGTAAATTACGTCCTTAGGGACGTAAATTACGTCCTTAGGGACGTAAATTACGTCCTCCCCCATGATATACATGGTTAGCCTCTGTCTTACGTCCAAAAAACTATCATTTTTAGAAAGGACGTAGCTTACTTCCTTTAGGACGTAAGTTACGTCGTATGCTCATTTTGCACCAATTTCTTCATTTTCTTCATCTCTTTTCATCCATATATCATCCAATCTGTTAGGATCGTGTACTGGATGATGTACTAACTGATTAAGGTGTATACCGAACCAAATAGTGCGGAATCCTATTTGATTGGCGATCCAATCAGTGAGAACGCACGTAGAAACTATTATGTATTGAATCTAACTTTAAGAGTCGATTAGGAATCGATCTACTGCGATCTATGAACTTGGAGTATGATCTTAGAGGTCTCTGGACGACTAGGGTACATCTGGAGTCGAAGTGTGTTCAATGCTTACGTTTTTCCACGAATTAGGTGGTATTTATTGGTTAGGGTTGCTCATTCGGGCGACTGAACCATTTGCATGGTTCAGTCGTGCGATTGAGCCATGCGGTTGATCCATTCGCACGACCGAGTGTTCAGTTGTTCGACTGAGTCAATCTCATATTACAATCATACGACTGATCCAGTCTCCTAGTTCAGTCGTGCGACTGAGTCATTCGCATGAAGTTGTTCATGCGTATGGTCCATTAGCATGGGCCAT